>JAMPIV010016681.1:0-87958 GCA_024509875.1 Oreohelix idahoensis
TAGACAGAGAATCTGAGAAATTTAAGATTAAAGATGCAGGCAGATGCAAAGAAAATTTTCATAGATCGCCTGCTGAGGAGAAAATACTTCTAGCCTCAAGCAGCTGTTTATGAGGGAAAGACACATTTAAGCTGCTGCGCCTGAGGAGAATAAAACTTCAAGCTGCTCTCGACGGGAAGAATACTTCAGGCTGCCTGACTGAGGTGAGGAAAATTTCATGTGCGATGAGCGAGAAGAATTCAAGCTGCTGATCGAGGACGCAAGAGAAAATTTCAAGCTGCTGCTGAGGTGAGAAAATTTACTAAACTGCCTGGCCTGAGGAGAAGAAACTTCAAGCTGCTGCTGAGGAGAGAAAATTTCAAAGCTGCTGTGGAGAAGAAAACATCAAGCTTGCTGCTGAGGAGGAGAAAATTTTCAAGCTGCTGCTGAGGATGAGAAAATTTCAAACTGCTGCTGAGGAGAAAAAACTTCAATCTCAACTGCTGCTGAAGAGAGAAAATTTTTCAAGCTGCTGCTGAAGAGGAGAAAAGCAAAAAATGGTAAACATGATGAAAGACTCGCAGCTTTGGAGTTTGAGAAATTGAAATTGATGAATGCGGGTGCTCATCAAGCAACTTCGGATACGATACAAAGGAGAAGTCTAATAAGATCAAATTACCTCATTTCAATCTTTAAAGGGACAGGACATAACGGATTAACTTGACAGATTCCAATTTTTATGCGATACGCATAAAATAAAGAAAGTGGGAAAAATATGTCGAACAACTGATGGAAATTTTTTTCAGGTGAAACCAGTAACTACTCTTATGACATAAGCGGAACATGATAAGGCTAACTATGATGTTGTCATAGCAGTATTACTTTAAAAGATATCAACTAAAAGAAGAAGATTATCGTCTTCGTGTTAAGACAATGTTGCCAGAAAATGGAGTGGATTTCTCTGACTTTTATTATAAAGTTACGCCGTACATTCACCCACGTTGGATTGAGTTGTCTCAGACTGAAAAAACATATGAAGGCCTAATGGGACTTATTACTTCGAGACAAAGTTATGTCATCGGTCAACGAATCTTTCCTTGCTTTTCTTCATGAGCGTAAACCTAAAAAACATAAAAGACATGGAGGAATATTGTTGCCAGTACGTAACTGCGCATACCCATGCTACAGTTTGCAATTCTAAAGTGAAAGAAGGGTTGCCAGTTGCTTCGGCAGCAAACATATGGCTCTAATTACAATCGTAAAAATTTCAAGGTGCTAAAACAAAGCTTTAATAAGAATAGTAAATCAGAATCACACTCAATAATCAAAGCAATCCATCACACAGTGGGGTTTTCTTCAAAGAATTGGAGACGAGCTGATAGTCCTCGTAAATGTTGGGTCTAATAATTATAGACACTTTCGCAAAGGTTATCACATTAGAAACTATCCGAGTTTTTCTTCTCGAGATAATTATCCTCGCCGTCCAAGAATATTACGATGATGGTTATGGAAACTGTGATGCAAACCAGAATAATGGTTATGATGGGCAATATAATGATAATTACAGGGGAAATAATAATCGCGGCAGACCTAGACATAACAAAAGCACCTCTTATCATCAGGCAAATGCTACACAACATGAGTCTCAGGAAGCCTGGAGTCAAGTGAACGCTAGTAGACACTCTAATGCTATCACTGGCTCTGCTTTCGATTTTGGAGAGCAGCTACGTGCCCCAATGCCCACAACATTGTTCGAGCCATCTACAGTATCTACCTCCTAATTTGTGGTCACCCTCTTCCCGCTCTTTCTGCTACAGTTGCGCATGACGGGGAAAGGATCTCTTATCTTACATAAAGGTCTAGTGAATAATAATCCAGTCTCAGTACTTTTTGATTCTGGATGTACTACTATTGGGGTTAGGCAATCTCTAAAAGATCCTTACTGTGCCACGGGAAAGGTGGTTAAGTGTGAGACATTTGGTGGAACTTTGGAGATATATCCTACTGCTATCATCCACATGGATACTCCCTTCTTTACAGGAGATGTCCACGCGTGTCTTCTTCCTAATCCTATTGCGGATCTTATAATCGGTCGTATTCACGGGGTTAAGGAATGTACCCCGCAGCAAATTGCTGCTTGGGAAGAAAATAATATCCAAACAGCCAATGTGGTTGTAACAAGAGCACAAGCTCTTATTCCTTTAACTTCATCTAATGATAGTAATGAAGTTGGTAGCCAAGATGATCACTTGGTGATTTCACATGACTCGTTTGTGAAACTACAAGAAGAAGACTCTTCTCTAAATAAATACTTTCTTCTCGCTAAAAACGGTGATCCGAATCAAAATACAATTCACAAATCGTATATCACTATGAAGAATGGTATACTAATACGTATGGTACAACACTCAGACAAATCTATGCACTCTCAAATTCTTGTGCCCAAAAGTATGAGAGCCTTAATTCTTCAACATGCACACGATTCTCAGTGTGCTGGACACATGGGTTTTTCTCGCACTAAGTCGAGAGTTCTAGCTGCTTTCTTTTGGCCATTCGTAAACAAAGACATACGAATTTATGGCCGATCTTGTAAGATTTGTCAAGAAGTCAAATCTAGAGGTCCACGACATGCTGCACCTATCCAGGCTGCAGACATTCCCATTCGACCATTCTAGAAGATGGCAATAGATATTATTGGCCCTTTTAAGATTAAGTCAGCCAGAGGACATCAATTCATCCTAACATGCGTCGACATGTGCACACGTTCGCCAGAGGCTATACCTTTAAAGAGCATATCTACTGCCGATATCGCAGATGCTCTTTGGCCAATATTTTCTCGTTTGGGTTTTCCCAGAGAAATATTGTCAGACCATGGTACTCAATTGATATCAGACACTATGTCGCAGGTGAAATCTATCCTAGATATTAAAAGGTCTCTCAGTAGTATTTATCACCCAATGTCTAATGGGTTAGTTGAACGTCTGAATAGAACACTTAAGAACTTACTTGGCAAGATTACTGAGGATCATCCTCACGATTGGGACAGGGTTTTACCCGCGGCTCTCTTTGCCTATAGAGAGGTCCCCAACGAGCATACAGGGTTTTCTCCCTTTCAACTAGTTTTTGGCGCGCAACCGCGCGGTCCTATGTCCTTGCTACACGATTTGATAACTGCCGATAATATTGACAATGACACTCAATCTTCATATGAGTATGTCATTGCTCTCAGGCATAAGATTATCGAAGCATGCAAGTTAGCGACTTCATCCTCCGAATTTGCCAAAGAAAAGGCGAGGCAATTCGCAAATAAGAAGAGACGCCTACGTCAACTTTGTCCTGGAGACAAAGCGTTTGTCTTACTTCCTTCGAGGGAGAACAGACTTCTCATTGCATGGAAAGGTCCATATAGAATAGTCTCAAAAATTTCCGATGTCGACTATGTTGTCGAGATTGATGGAAGGCATAAAACCTTCCATATAAATATGCTTACGGAATTTATTGAACGACCAGATTATTTGCAGCCTATTTTCCTGACGACGGACGATTATCCAGCCAAACATGGTCATATCTCATCCTTGTCGGTTATACAGGAGGAGGAAACTACGTTTTCAAATGTTAATCTACCTCTTCCTATGATTCCACTCAATTCTACGGAATCATGGAGAAACGTTTCGGTTTCTTCTAATTTGTCTTTTGAGGAACAGCGTCAAGTATCTTCTTTGCTACAATCATTTCAGGATGTCCTTACCGACATTCCTGGACACACATCTCATAATCGGAACCTCTTCTACCCCGTGAAACGAGGTGTAGAGGGGACCCAAGTGCACAAGGCCCATGGGCAGGACATGTAATCAAAATGACTTGGCAAACAGGTGATTAGCTCATTGTGCCCGGACTTGCCCTCATGTGTACTCATATTCGCTATAAAACCACCGAACACTCGAGACGTCATTCCAGCCAAAATGGACAGCCGCCTCATATACCCGAAGGTTTCGAGGGATGTCCTTCCTCATCTGCACAAAGGCATTTATAGAGGAACACTCAGGACCCGTAGGTCTGAGGAAAAGAACAAAATCTGTGACGGACACAGCAGTCTTTGTTACTGGGAAGTCTCCACTCTGAGTGGTGTACCACACACAGTCAGTAAAGACAAAGGTCGCCTCTCCTGGACACACACATATTATTAAACATGACATTATACTTACTGATCATAATCCGATCAGGGTAAGACCATATCATATCCCTATTCATTTCCAAGCGCAAGTCGAGAAAGAATTGATTGAAATGATACAATTGAAAATAATTGAACCATCCACTTCAGCATACTCTTCGTCCATGTTTATTGTTCGAAAGAAAGACAATAACATACGTCTTTGCGTCGATTATCGCAAATTGAACCAAGTTACGAAGTTCGATGCTGAACCTATGCCTTTATTGGAAGATCTACTTACTAGACTTTCTAAATCGCGATTCTTTACTAAACTTGACTTGTCGAAAGGCTATTGGCAAGTTCCGTTAACTGAACGCGCCAAACCTTTCACTGCTTTCTCAACACCTAGCGGTTTGTATCAATGGAATTTTATGCCTTTCGGGCTGATGAACGCCCCAGCTACTTTCGTACACATGATGCGTCGAATTCTCTCATATCGTACAGATGTCATCGCATACTTAGACGACATCTGTCTTTTCAGCGATACTTGGGAAGAATACTATTCGGGTTTAAATGAGTTACTGTCTACTCTACGCGAGCATAATTTGACTGCAAAACCCTCAAAAGCCTTTGTTGGGTTTAGTGAAATTTCTTTCCTAGGTCATCGTGTTGGTCATGGTCTATTGAAGACAGAGGACCAAAACATTTCTAAGATATTAAATATCTCCGTTCCTAAAACAAAAAAGCAAGTGCATAGTCTCTTAAGATTGATACAATTCTACGGAAGATTCATTAAGACTCTGTCCTCCATTATGGCACCTCTTTCAACTTTATTGAAAAAAGGTTCTCCTAACATGGTGCGCTGGTCCCAAGAATGCCAATCTTCATTGGATCAGATTAAGAATTTGTTCTCATCTCCTCTCTTACGACTACCATCGATTGATAAGACTTTTGTCCTTCGTAGTGATGCCTCTTCCACTGGGATCGGGGCGGCACTTATGCAGGAGTATTCAGGAACTCTGCATCCTGTGATGTATATCTCTAGGAAATTGAATGCGGCAGAAAAGAACTATTCGGTTTTAGACCGTGAATTGTTAGCTATGGTCTGGGCCATTCTTAAGCTACAAAGATTCCTTCTAGGCGCGCATTTCATTATGGAAACCGACCAAAAAGCTCTTACAGCTATGCAGAACAAGGATTTGAAGAGCTCGAGATCTACTCGATATGCTATTGCTCTTCAACCTTTTCATTTCACGGTGCGGGCTATCCGTGGTTCGGATAATGTGATGGCGGACATACTGTCTAGATGCCCACATGATTCCACTTAAGTCTTGTGTCCTAGATGTCATGATACATTTCAAGACTCATATCTGCTCATAATATACATTAACACATTTTTTCACCTTAGATTAGTAAATTGATTGTTTTCTTTCTTTATTACTATCTTTGATGTAATGTGGAAGGTTAAGGTTAACATAAAATAAAGGTCAAAAATAAGAAAAGGAAAATGTTAAAATGGCCAAATATGATACTTAAATAATTTTATATTGACTATAGTGCATTATAGCATGTTACTAATTGTGTCATTTATATTGTTCTCAGTGCAAACTAGTACCAAGTACGGAGCGCTTGTTAGAACCATGATGATGCCATACCTTACATTTGTTCGAGAGATCGCCGCACTTATTTGTATATAATATACTTCTATTGTTAGATAATGTGTAAGGAATTTAACAAATTTGGTCATGTCCATCCATTACATATATTAATGGTATAACATTTTAATTTGTATATTGATATGACTTCTTGAGAAAGATTGTCATTTGTCATTGCTATGATTATAGTATTGCATAATTGTTTGATAGTTATGTAATTTTTGTTAGTATCGCCAGCAACTGAGGTTTCTTTGATGGTACCTTCCCGAATATATTTTCTATTATTTGGTGAGATGATTTGATTCTCTCCGGTTGATTCTTTCATTGGCGCATTATTCATGTGTCATGAGCTTGTGGTATCTTGTTCACTGATCTTTTTTTTTTTAAATGGGTCATTTTTTTATACGGGGGATGCGGTAGTCTGTTGCTGTCGTTTTTGACGGAGTCATAATAGGTAAATCTATTTAATACTTTTGTTGGTCAAAGTTGAGGATAATTGGGTATTTACTTCTATGACAGGTTGTTTAAAGGGTTATCTTCTCTTTCTTTCAATTATTGTCATTGATCTGTCTTAACGATGCTCAGTTTTATGCTGTCTTGGCATGCGCAAGTTCTGGGCGCGAACTGAGGAAACTTCCTTCAGGGAGGTTGTGTTTGTGGGCTGTCGGACATGATGTCCGTTGTGATTTTCTCTATATCATCATGGGGATTGGAAAATTTCGATATGACTGAAATGTCAATGTTTTCCCCAGTGATTCTTTGTTCGTCAAGAGTGACGACATTTATTAAGTGTGTATCCGGAAGATTCTGTAAAAGGTAAATGACATTCTTATTAATATGCCTTTGGTTGCAGAACATTTGAAGTTACCTATCTGCGAGTGAAGCTCACAGATCTTGAGAGACAGAATTCCTTCTTTGCTTCTTGTTCTAGCCAAATGAGACTATGTGTTTTCAATTGAACAGAAGCCTAATGATGATGAAAACTTATTGTGGACGCCGCCCATTGGCGGTATATATGTTTAGCATGGCTTGATCGTGTCTGCTAACAAAGGATACACAGCTGTCTACATATTGAGGCCCTGTATTACGGCCAATATCTTTCAGCAAGAGGAAATATATCTGGCGGGCTATGCCAGTTGAATAACAGCCTTATGTATTATTGCTACGGAATTTAGGAGCTCGTTTGTTGGACGACGGAGCTAATTAAGTACCTGACGCGCTGAGTCAATGGTACGGAAGCTACATTATAAACTATAACATTAGGACAGATGATGTTTGGATATGTCCTAGTTGATGTATGATGCAAGCCTTTGATTACCAGACATTTAACAGTCATTCATTATTTATGTGAAGTCCTTGATCTTGTCGATTTGACTGTCCTGTTGATGCTACTGTCAGTTTCGTAAATAAATGTTTGAAACGTGCCAGCAATCTTGAATCCATCATTGACTACTGCATGTGAGTGTACGGGTGCATTATTGACTTTATTAAGAGCTTCAAGCATTCGCATTCTCGTCTACACCCGCACTCAGCACATCATAATACCAGTACCACACATCTATAACATGTACGCTGTTTTGTGTGAGTAATCATATTACCCCTGGCAGCACCTCACGCTGGTGACCTACATCAACACCGCAACATTAAACAGTCCAGGTGATAAACGACACGTTCACTCTGCCAGCTTTCACATCACGCATAAACAGTACGTTACATTTCTGGTGGCCGTGACATTTCTGGCGGTTACAATAATGCTGTATTTAAATCGATTAGGAAGTTATAGAAATGCTTGTCAAAAATGACGGTAAAGCATTTGTAATGCTCTTTCTGTTTCATGTCGTGAGGATGGCACATTTTCTATAGCATCCATGGTCATCGATCCAATTCGCTTTTATTTTCAGTGGATCGTTGTAGTCACACCTATTTGGATGCATTGGATATAAAACAACTTAACATCCCGTCAAAACTAGAAGACAGACTGTGATTTGACTAATAACTTAACAGCTCTTTTATCACAACATGTTTTTAAATGTATTTTCTTCTTCTTTGATCCTCAGCTACCGGCTGTTAAAGCAGTCAGTGGCCATCACGCCTGGTGGCGTCTTGTAGGTCAGCAACAAACTGCTTCCACATTGTTCGTGCAGTGCTCAGCTCTTGCTCATTCTTTGCGTCTCGGCCTCCACAGTTCTCCGCCAAGTCTAAATGTATAGTTATCTTTAAATTGTGTTTTCTTACTATGGTAGCCTGTGTCCTGATTATCTACTTTAAGACTGTCAGGGCTCCTTCCTTGTGTAAGGGGTTCATAGAGATGACCTCGAGTAAAGATTGCGTTTGTAGGTAATTCCTTACATAATCAAATGATTATTCCTGTGCTCTGTTGTTTGTCGTGGCTAGGGCTAAAATCACGCGAAACTGACAACATCTCACGATGAATAGAAGGCTAGTATTACTTGCTAATAGGCTGATGCGTGGCATGGTTACTCTTTGCCTTAATTACTGCCGTTGATAATTGCAGTGCAAATGACGTTGTTTTGAAGAGCCTTCAAGATACTTTTATTTGCATCCAGGTTTCTAAGCAAAGTGATAGAGTACAGTCGATGATCTACAATAGGTGCAAGACACTCTAGATCAGGGGTCGACAACCCAGAAGCTTTTGGGATCTACTTTAGTAACAGTGTGGGTGTGCATGAGTGTATAATTTTAAGCGGGTGGGGGAGAGTGGGGATGATAAACATTATCAAGAAAAGATTTCGCTCCTATTTCATGCAGTTCACGAATATATTTTAGTAGCGAGCTCGAGAGTTTGCACTGGAAATGCTGAAAAAAACCTTTGATCACAGAGATACCGCGATTTTAAATGCTGGCCGGACAGGTTAGTTTGAAATTTAGTTTTAAAATTTCTTTCTTTTGTTTTACCCGGTAGTCGCCTAAAGATCTACCTAATTTTCCACTGGGATCTACCGGTAGATAGGTATCGACAGGTTGTCAATCCCTGCTCTAGATGGACACTGGGGATTCAGAAACTAAACTGGGAAATCAGTGGTACGATTAGAATCTTCAGTAACCATAGATTTAAGCGTCAAAGTAAAAGAATAAAATAAACACAGGAGAAATGAGCATGTTGAAGAAATCACACACAATTGAATCTTCTCGTCATTTCTGACATCAGCTGAGTAACGAACTGTTATTATTTTTTTAATGCAGTTCCCTGTCTTAATTTAAAACATAATGTTAAAGTTTTAATATCTCGTTAAAAGGTATAGAGTGGCTCTTCTGTTACGAAACTAAATTATTAACTTCCACGCCAATTCGTGACGTGTTTCTTGCCAGAGATCTGTGAAATCTGAATTCAATAGACTGTTGTTCTCTGATTTAGATGATTCTAATAGATATTCAAGGTAACTATTACTCAAGCCACATTGCAATGTGAGACATTGTCATATTTCTTCAAAAAGGTGATGTGATTATTTCTTGCCAGTCAGACGAAGCGACATTTTATACCAAGCAAATTATCCTTGTTTATGTAGTTAAACAGATGAGACACAATGCAAAAAAGTATACCTAAGGAGATATTACCCCCCAAAGAAAACTTCCGCGCACTCTTTGTGTATGTATTTGCCCATGTCATATGATATTAGCTGTGTTTCTCTTGTTCCGTCTGGACAATATTCCTATTACGGATGCTAAGTAGGTTTTTTTTAAAATACACTGAGAATATAGGAGACTGGAAATCCGATTACAGTTGTTTTAGAGTTGTTTCCTGTGACAGACAAATAGTAATTGTTAATTGAAACAGCGTTAAAGCCTAAACAACAATATGTTTAAAAGTCAAATGCGTGTTTTTGTGATTTGATTTTCAATCCTTTGATCAACTGGATATAAAATGTCAATTTTTTTGTAGAGTAATATTTAATTTCACTTAAAGTTCCTTAATTACGTATCAAATTGCAAAAGGAAGAATTATACGCCCATCTGTGTCCACAACATTTAATAGGACAATTCTACATTTTTGAGATGATGGTAGAAGTCTTATGACGAAGTGGGAGAAAATTTAAAAGAAATGATAAGGTTTCCTACATAAATGTATTATATATTGTGATATATATATATATATATATATATATATATATATATATATATATATATATATATATATATATATATATATATATATATATATATATATATATATATATATATATATATATATATATATATATATATATATATATATATACGAGTGGCGTTGAGAGAGTAATGCACCACATCGTTTTTCTCAGCTAATAATGAAGATTTAGAAGCATGAAATTTTGCTCACTTCAAATATGGCATGTGCCAATTGTGTGCACCAAATTGCACCGCAACCGGCCAAATAATACGGCTGCAATAAATCGTTGAAATGGAGCGTGTTAGCAACTTGCGTTATAAGCAGCGAATTGTGATAGAATTTCTCTTTGCAGAGAAGGAAACTGTTGTGAACATTCACCAGCGTCTATGTGATGTGTATGGAAGTTTTGGAGTCGACAGGAGTACAGTCAGTCGCTGGGTTCAGAGAATCAAAGAATCATGAAGTGGAGATACAGAGCTGCTTGATCGGCTGCGCTGTGGACGTCCTGCCACAGCCACCAACGCAGAAATGTTGAAATGCGCTGAGGGCATTATTCTTACTGATAGGCGAATCACTACTCAACAATTGGCCTTACAGCTGTCAGTCAGCATTGGTAGTGCAAATCCAGTTATAAAAACTCTCGGATTTTCTAAGGTTTGCGCAAGATGGGTTCCTCGAAGTCTCACAAATGACCACCGATTGCAAAGGAAAGCAATTTCTTCTGAATTGTTGGAGCGTTTCAATGCTGATGGAGAGAACTTTTTGGCTAAGATCGTTACAGGTGACGAAACCTGGGCACATCATTTTGAACCTGAGACAAAAAGACAGTCAATGGAGTGGCATCATCCGCAATCACCACGAAGAAAGAAATTCAAGACAATTCCTTCATCTGGAAAGGTCATGATCACTGTCTTTTGGGACATTGAAGGTGTGATTCTTGTGGACGTTATGCCAAGAGGAGAGACAATCAATTCGCAAGCTACATTAAAACATTGAAAAAACTCAATCAACGTTTTCGCAGAGTTCGGCCGCACAAGAATCCAGCAGACCTGCTTCTCCTTCACGACAATGCGCGACCTCACACAAGTCTGGCAACACGGAAAGCAATCAACAAATTGGGTTGGACTGTACTACCCCATCCACCCTATAGTCCTGATTTGGCACCCTCTGATTTTCATCTATTTGGTCCACTTAAAGATGCACTCCGTGGGACAAGGTTTGAAGATGATGAAGGAGTGATTCATGCAGCGAAGAAATGGCTACATGATCAAGACAAAATCTGGTACGGGCTAGGAATACATGCACTTGTTTCGCGCTGGCATAAAGCCGTACAAGTTGATGGGGATTATGTTGAATAATACCGATATTTACATGACATATTCATGTATATTGTTTATAAATTTCATGCTTTTTGAATAAACAGCTCCTGAGAAAAACGATGTGGTGCATTACTTTCTGAACGCCCCTCGTATATATATATATATATATATATATATATATATATATATATATATATATATATATATATATATATATATATATATATATATATATATATATATATATATATATATATATATCACAATATATAATACATTTGTGTAGGAAACCTTATCATTTCTTTTAAATATATGTATATATAGTCATGCGACGCTTAACGTCCACGATACGTTCTGTGAAATAGGACGTTATGCGATTTGGACGTTGTGCGAACACCATACTTTATACTTAGAAAAGTTATATGTGTGACGAGTATGTTGTATGTGGGTGGATGTAAATTAGACAACACTTATACACCACTCGTATAGCTCACTGTCTAGGAATAAAGTACTAACTCCAACAGCTCTGTCAATCTCCAACAATGTATTAGATTCACAAATAAGTCACAATGGACGTAGGGCCATTACAAATAATAGATACATCACAAATCCCGAGTATCCGCACACACTCTGCTTCTCGGAATAACTACAGCCACAAATAGGCTACTCAATGATCAACTACTGCAACGTCTACAACACAACTCCGGCCCTCTACTCGCGCCCTACTATAGACATCCACCTTTCTCTTCTCTACGCTCTACGCTGTCTCCTGTCTACTTTCTTCTCGCTCAACTCTCTACTGACCCAACACACGTCTCCAACCAACACACTCCTCCTGCTGACTGCTCCTTTCATGCTTATTCACTAAAACTCGTGAAACCCTTTCACGCACCACTGATCTTCATTCACGCATCACAAAAGCTAACAGCTTGTCTCAAGCAATGCTCACAACACTGCTTGTAGCTAAATCATTACAATGCACGCATTCCCAGCTCACAACAACTCACATAACTGTTAGTTACTTTTTTATGCGTGATGTGTAGTTGGCCAGGTATGCGTGTTGATGTCACCTGAACAGTGTAATGGTGCGGTGAAGATCTGGGTCGCTCACGCTGACAGCATACATGGTCCTTGTACGATGATGATGATGATGAGACATGGGTGGGTAGTCGCGAATGCGTTTAGGCTCATATTTAGTTACACAATACACCCAGTCACACTCGTACTGAAGCCAATGATGGTTGAAACTACTGGTGACAGTTCATACATTTATTCACAGGACTAACAGTAGAATCACACAGGAACAGTCAATGTAAACAGGTTCATGTACATCATGTTAATTGAAATCGCTTGGTACATATCAGACATTCTAAGGCTGGTGAACATTCAAAAATGCGGGCATGGTCAATGGTGGTGTTTTCTTTAATGTACAGTTCATAATGCCGCTTTGGTATCCCTGACTGAACGCGTCAGATACCTTAATAACTCCGTCATACAATGGACGAGCCCTTAACTCATGTAATCCTATTACCAGGGCCGTCGTTCAACTTGGCATAACACGCCAGTTACATCTTTTCATGCGGTAGAATAGTCGCCATTACACAGACCTCGATATGACGTCAGCTGTGTACTCTTCATAAGCAGGTTGCATCAACCCTGCTATAATGTTTGTATGAATTTACCGCCAACCTGCGGTTTCCACAATATATATAACTTCGTCACTGGACTTCTGATCATATAAAGACGAATAGTCTTAAATAGCTACCTTGAGCACAAAATATAAGTTCTGCATTACAGATTTGTTAAATTTGTTAAAGTCATACACATCATCCAAAATATGACACAATTGTGTTAATATAATTATGATATTAAGAACAGACATAAGTCTGGAAGTGTATCAGGAAATCTAGGACATAAGATTTAAATGGAATCATGTGGGCATCTAGACAATATGTCTGCCATCACATTATCCGAACCACGGATAGCTCGCACCGAGAAATGGAAAGGCTGAAGAGCAATAGCATAACGAGTAGATCTCGAGCTCTTCAAATCCTTACTTTGCATAGCTGTAAGAGCTTTTTGGTCGGTTTCCATAATGAAATGCGCGCCCAGAAGGAACCTTTGTAGCTTAAGAATGGACCAAACCATGGCCAACAATTCACGGTCTAAAACCGAGTAATTCCTTTCTGCCGCATTCAGCTTCCTAGAAATATACATTACAGGATGCAGAGTTCCTGAATACTCCTGCATTAGTGCCGCTCCAATCCCATAGGAAGAGGCATCACTACGAAGGACAAAAGTCTTATCAATCGTTGGTTGTCTTAAGATAGGATGAGATGAGAACAAATTCTTAACCTGATCCAATGACGATTGGCATTCTTGGGACCAACGCACCATATTAGGAGAACCTTTTTTAATAACGTTGAAAGTGGTACCATAATGGAGGATAGATTATCAATGAATCATCCATAGAATTGTATTAATCCCAAGAGACTACGTACTTGCTTTTTTTGTCCTCGGGATTGAGATATATAATATCTTAGAAATGTTTTGGTCCTCTGTCTTCAACAGACCATGACCAACCCGATGACCCAGGAAAGAAATTTCACTAAACCCAACAAAAGCTTTAGAGGGTTTTGCAGTCAAACTAAGCTCACGTAGAGTAGATAGTAATTCATTTAAACGTAAATAGTGTTCTTCCCAAGTATCACTGAACAGACAGATGTCGTCCAAATAGGCGATGACATCTGTACGATACGATAGAATGCGTCGCATCATGCGCTCGAAAGTTGCTGGGGCGTTCATAAGCCCGAAAGGCATAAACTTCCACTGAAATAAACCCCTAGGTGTTGAAAAAGCAGTGAGAGGTTTGGCGTGTTCCGTCAAAGCTACTTGCCAATAACCTTTCGACAAGTCTAGTTTAGTAAAGAATTTAGCTTTAGAAAGTCTAATAAGTAGATCATCTAATAAAGGCATAGGTTCAGCATCGAACTTCGTAACTTGATTTAATTTGCGATAATCAACGCAAAGACGTATGTTATTGTCTTTCTTTCGAAATATAACCATCGACGAAGAATAAGCTAAAGTGGATGGTTCAATTGTTTTCAATTGAATCATTTCATCAAATTCTTTCTCGACTTGTGCTTGAAAATGAATAGGTATAGGGTATGGTCTTACTCTGATCGGATTACGATCAGTAAGTATGATGTCATGTTCAATGACATGTGTGTGTCCAGAAATGTCGGTAAGGACATCCTGAAATGATTGTAGCGTAGAAGATACTTGACGCTGCTCCTCAAAAGACAAGTTCGAAGAGACGGTAACGTTTTTCCATGATTCCGTAGAATTAAGTGGAATCATAGGAAGAGGTAAGTTAACATCAGAAAAAGTAGTTTCCTCATCCTGTATAACGGACAGGGATGAGATATGACCATGTTGGACTGGAGAATCGTCCGTCGCCTGGAAAATAGGCTGTAAATAGTCTGGTCATTCAATAAATTCCGTAAGCATATTTATATGAAAGGTTTTATTCCTTCCATCAACATGGACAATATAGTCGACATCGGAAGTTTTCGAGACTATAGTGTATGGACCTTTCCAAGAAATGAGAAGTCTGTTTTCCCTCGAGAGAAGTAAGACAAACGCTTTGTCTTCAGGACAAAGTTGACGTAGGCGTCTTTTCTTATTAGCGAATCGCCTAGCCTTTTCTTTAGCAAATTCTGATGATGAAGTAGCTAACCTGCATGATTCGATAATTTTTTCCCTAAGAGCAATGACATATTCATACGACGATTGTGTATCATCGTCAATATTATCGGCAGTAATCAGATCGTGTAGCAAGGACATAGGACCGCGCGGTTGCGCGCCAAAGACAAGTTCAAAAGGAGAAAATCCTGTATGCTCGTTGGGAACCTCTCTATAAGCAGAGAGAGCTGCAGGTAGGACCCTGTCCCAATCATCAGGATGATCCTCCGTTATCTTGCCAAGTAAGTTTTTTTAGTGTCCTATTAAGACGTTCAACCAATCCATTGGACATGGATAATAAATACTACTGAGAGACCTTTTAATGTCCAGAGTAGCCATTACCTGAGACATAGTGTCCGATATTAATTGAGTGCCGTGGTCTGACAGTATTTCTCCGGGGAATCCCAAACGAGAAAATATGAGCCAAAGAGCATCTGCGATATCGACAGTTGATATGCTTTTAAGAGGAATAGCCTCTGGCCAACGCGTGCACATGTCAACGCAAGTAAGGATCAATTGATGTCCTCTGGGTGATTTAATCTTAAACGGGCCAATAATGTCTATTGCCATTTTCTGAAACGGCCGAATAGGAATATCTGCAGCCTAAATAGGTGCAGCATGTCTTGGACCTCTAGACTTGACCTCTTGACAAATTTTGCAAGATCGGCAATGAATTCGTATGTCTTTGTTTACGAATGGCCAAAAGAAAGACGCAAGGACTCTAGTCTTAGTTCTGGAAAAACCCATATGTCCAGCACACTGAGAATCGTATGCATGTTGAAGAATTAAGGCTCTCATACACTTAGGCACAAGAATTTGCGAATGCATAGACCTGTTCGAGTGTTGTACCATTCGTACCAATATACCATTCTTCATAATGATATACGATCTGTGATTCGTATTCTGATTAGGATCACCTTTCTTTGCGAGAAGGAAGAATTTCTTTAAAGAAGGATCTTCTTCTTGTCGTTTAACAAACGAGTCATGCGAAATCACCAAGTGATCGTCTTGGCTATCAACTCCATTACTATTATCAGATGAAGTTGGAGGGATAAGAGCTTGGGCTCTTGTTATCACTGCATTGACCGTTTGGATATTTTGTTCCTCCTAAATAGAAATTTGTTGCGGGGTGCATTCCTTAACCCCATTAATACGACCGATTATAAGATCCGAAATAGAATTAGGAAGAAGACATGCGTGTACATCTCCTGTAAAGAAGGGAGTATCAATGTAATGACAGCAGTAGGATATTTTTCCATGGTACCCCTAAATGTAACACATTTGACCACCTTTCCCGTGTAACAGCGTTTATCTATTAGGGACAGTCTAACCCCGACAGCAGTACATCCAGAATCAAAAAGCACAGAGACTGTACTATCATTCACTAGACCTTTATGCAAGATGAGAGATCCTCTCCCATCATGCGCAACTGTAGCAGGAAGAGCGGGAAGAGGGTGACCACAAATTAAGGTAGATACAGACGATGGCTCGAACAATGTTGAGCATTGGGGGCATTCAGTTGCTCTCCCAAAATCGAAAGCACAACCAGTGATAGCATTAGAGTTCCCACTATCATTTACTTGATTACAGGCTCCATTAATCTCGTGTTGTGCAGAGTTTGCCTGTTGATAAGCTTTTCTTTTGTTATATCTAGGTCTACCGCGATTATCATTTCCCCTGTAATTGTTATCATATTGCCTATTGTAATTATCATTCCGGTTTGAATCCCGGTTTGTATATTCACCATCGTCATATTCTTGACGTCGAGAATGATTATCCCGAGAAGAAAAGCTCGAATAGTTTTTATTTTGATAACCTTTGCGATAGTGTCTATAATTATTACCACCAAAATTACGAGAACTACCATCTCGTTTCCAGCTTTTAGAAGAAGAACCTTCCTATGTTGGATTACTCTGCTTATGAGTGTAATTCTGATTACTTTTCCTATTCCAGTTTTGTTGAGCACCCTGAAATTTCTTATTGAAATTAGGCCATATGATGCTGCCGAAGCAACTGGCAACCCTTCTTTCACTTTAGAATTGCTAATTGTAGCATGGGGATGCGCGGTGGCATACTGGCAACAGTATTCCTCCATGTATTTTAAGTTTTTGGGCTTACGCTCATGAAGAAATGCAAGGAAAGAATCATTAACAGATGACAAAACTTTGTCTCGAAGTAATAAGTCCATTAGGCCTTCATATGTTTTCTCAGTTTGAGACAACTCAATCCATCGTGTAAATGTACGACGTATCTTTGTAACAAAATCAGAGAAATCTACTCCATTTTCTGGCAACATTGTCCTGAAACGAAGACGATAATCTTCTTCTTTTAGTTGATATTTTTTTAATAATGCTGCTCTGACAACATCATAATTAGTTCTGTTATGTTCCTTTATTGTCATAAGAGTAGTCACTGTTTCACCTGTAAAAAATTCCATCAGTTGTTCGAAATACCTTTCCTTTTTTATCTTATGCGTATCGCATAAAAATTTAAATCTATCCAGATAATCCGCTATGCCGTCCTTTAAAGGATTGAAATGAGGTAATTTGATCTTACTAGCAAACTCCTTTGTTGTGCCCGAACTTGCTTGATGAGCACCCATATTTGTCACTTTCAATTTCTCTAATTCCAAAGAAGCGAGTCTTTCCTCATGTAACAGCGCCATCTTGAGGTCTGTCGTTCTAGGCGCTGGCCCCATCTGGGCAGTGATATTGTCTATGTGGTTTAGTGCCTTTTGATCACGTTATCTTCAAGCCGATTTATTACAAGGCCATAATAAGCCTACGAATTAGTTGTGTTTTTGCTCTAGTTGTGTAAATCTGTGTTTTCATGCATTCTGGAGCAATAATCGCGTGTGTTATCTGTGTGGCGCAGATTAATCCGCGTAGAGCGCAGTAAATTGAGTGGTTAGGCCAGGGCTTATAAAAAGGGGTAGCAAGCGGCGAAACCGGTCTATGTTTGAGAGAGCCGCCCAGTGAGAACAGACTAAGAAGACACACAAGAGCCAAGCTGTAAATGCCTTGAGCACGTGAGTTAATTTAAATTAGCATTAGTTTTCTAGGATTCTGAAATTATATCGATGTGGCTATTTTAATGTTTAATGGGATAGATAGGTAGATAGATGTGAGAGTTTAAGAGCGATTATTTCATTCTTCAGAAAGGCTATTCCACTGGAAATTTAGATAAGATTAACGATCGCAAGATAGTAGCCTCGTGGTGATAAAAGGCGGCGATAGCGAATCTGATTAAACACGCTCCGCGTGGTAAACCTATAATATGTTATGCCGAGCGACACGTTGTGTATTTAGTCCCAGTTTGGCTTAAGTCGAGAATAATTATATTGTATTCTTTATGTAAGAGTAATTTAGTGTATTTCACGTTTATTGATAATTCTACTGTATATTTAATGGGTTACTGTGAGGTGAGAATATGTATTTAGATTTCTGGAGAGCGCGAGGCCACTCCTTTGTTGAGACAGGTGTTTCTCTGTTTGCTCCTGGTGGAGCATGGAAACACCAATGCGGCTGGTGTCCACCACAAGCCAACAGAAGCATTTTTATGCTATTACAGTGGTAGTTCCTGTAATAATGTGTTTCATGCGATGAGATTCCCAGCCGCACGAGTCGTCACATACGACATGCTTCAGAATGCAGTAACGAATATTGAGATAGACCAGTTGTGAGGTGGTGGTTAATTCTCATTATTGAGATTATTTGTTGTACATGTATTGAAGAATATTATTTTATGTCCAGTTGATTATTATTGTTGTGTGAACAATGGTTTGTGAGAGCACGTGGGCGTACCAGATGTATATTTCTCTTCTCCGCTCCTGAGGGAGCATGGGGCCACCGGTGTGGTTTGCCTCAGCATGAAGCATTCAGATGCTCTTGCAGTAGTGGTTTCGGTAGCAACCTATGTTACCCGGTGCGATTGCCAGCCTCATGCACAACACCATACTAGTCGCATTGGACGACACGCATGAGTGTGTGAGATAGTTGATGATATCAGGTGGGCGCGTGTTTTCTGTATGGTAAGTGTTATTATCCATGCTATTGATGTTCACTTAGACGTTGTTTTATTTATTATTTTTCAGACAGTCTATGAACACTGACTGGGTGTTTGTTGGATTGTTTGTTGGATTGTTTGTTTGGTGTTCGGTTCTGTTCGGTAGAATTAAATGTTGATCTGCATGCAGCTTTGGGTTGCTTGAATTGTTAAGTCTGCTGCTGAGAGGGTTGCAAGCAACCAATAATTGCAACCCCTGTCAAACGATCCTTTATAAATTTTCTTGGTGCACGTGTCTTGGGTGTGAGGAACCCCTAGCGCCCCTGTCACACTCATGTTCCATTTTCAGTTTCTCTTTCCTTTCCTCGGCTTCCCTAACCAATCTTCTATTTTCCGCCTCTGCCTGAAGTTTTCTTTCCTCTGCAGCAGCTTGAAGTTTTCTTTCCTCTGCAGCAGCTTGAAATTTTCTTTCCTCTGCAGCAGCTTGAAGTTTTCTCTCCTCTGCTTGAAGTTTTCTTTCTTCAGCAGCAGCTTCATTTTTTTGTTTTTCCATTTCCATCTGGAATCTTCTTTCATCAGCTTGCATTTGCAACCTTAAATTCTCAGCATCTATCTTTTTTTGTTCAGCTTTCATCTGCATCCATTTATTTTCCTCTTTTTGTCTCTTTTCTTCCGACTTCAATGCCATGGCGAATTGAGCAGTCGCGAATTCTTCTAATTCTTTACCAGACTTGCCAAGGGATTTCCCTTGTCCAATGAAGTATTCCAGTGTAGACATTCTGTCTAATGAGATTAGTAACCTGAAAAATTAAATAAATTACCTTATCCCACTTCAATGGGAGACAAGTCTTCAATATTAGACCTGTATACTCAGTTCAGTTTATTTCACTCTCTTTGAGAGACATGTCTTAGTCAAAGACCTTGTATGGTTACCTTGTTTCTTTATAATAATATTCTATCAATAATCTCAATATGAATGAATAGTGTATCATATTAATAACAATAATAATAATACATGATCAAGTATATGTATGTAAACTGTGTATGACAATAATAAATACAAGGACAAAGATACAGAACAACAACCGAAAATGTTCGCAGAAGTCAAATAAACAATACAGCGAAACTAAGGAAAAATGTTTCACATCAACACATCCAGGAAAAAACGGATAGACTTAATAAATTTAGCCAGCAGGTGGGCTTGAACATCAATTTAAAGAAGTCTGAGGTCATGACGCTCAATGTGAGCAACCCTGAGCCCATATCAGTAAGGAATCAGCAACTGGTACAGACAGATACCTTCACATACCTAGGAAGCATAGTAACACCAGACGGTGGGGCAGGCAAAGACATCAACATCAGAATGAATAAGGCAAGAACAGCCTTCTTTAGCCTAAATAACATCTGGAAGTCCTCCCAATACAGCACAAGCACAAAATTAAGATTATACCAGAGTTGCGTGCTTTCTGTGCTTCTCTATGGTGCGGAATGCTGGAGAATCACAGAGAAAGAAATGTCAAAATTGTCCTCTTTTCACACAACATGCCTAAGAAAAATTCACCGAATCTTTTGGCCGAATACCATCACCAACCAAGATCTGCTTACTCGTAGCAAGCAAGAGGATATGCACACCATCATAGCTGGCAGACGCTGAAGCTGGGTTGGTCATGTCCTCAGAAGAGACCCCGATGCCATCACAAGAACAGCTATGCTTTGGACCCCTGAAGGAAAGCGAAAGAGAGGCCGACCAAAAACAACTTGGCGGAGGACTGTGGAGGCTGAGATGCAAAGAATGAACCAGAGTTGGGGCACTGTATGAAGGATGGCCACCGACCGTGCAAAGTGGAATCAATTTGTTGTTGCCCTACAAGACGCCACTAGGCGTGATGGCCACTGACTGCTTTGACGGTCGGTGGTTAAGGATCGAAGAAGAGAAGAAGAAGGAAAATGTTACAAAATGTGTAAAGATGACTGCAAAAAGTAAACATTACAAATGGCAACACTGTTATAAACAAAAAAGGTGTAAAGAAATAAATGAAAGGAAGGAGAGACGAACAGATACAAACAAAATAAATCGTCAATCAAAGAATGGAAAAATAACGAAAACAACACTAACACATCTCGTCACAGCTAAACGTAAATAGCAACAATTGTCGCTAGCAAATCCCAATTAAGGAAATTTGCAGTCCCTACAGAAAACGCTCTCAATAGACAACCTCTGTTACGTGGTATGATCTAAAGGGGTCACCTTTCCCAAACAAAACCCACTGACAACACCAGAAAAACACACAACAATATTACAAGTAACATAAATATCATCAATGGAATGTGTTGCAAAACAAAGCTCAGTTACGCATTATATTAAAGTAACTTTCTTGCTCCTTGTCAGCACGGAAGTACAATGTCAAGCACGCAATGATAACATGTAGTGGTCTCCAGGAACATAAAGTCACTATGACCTTCTCGACAAATAGTTGAGACTTGAGGCCCAATGTTGAAAAGTTCGTAGACGGTACTGTTTACAAAAAAAAAACACTTGACCTCGAACTACGTGACTTGACCTCGAACTACGTGACTTGAACGTTTAGACGTTGAAGAGTCTGCTGACTGTAACGTGTAAACAACCAGCGGTTTCCACAATATATATAACTTCGTCACTGGACTTCTGATCATATAAAGACGAATAGTCTTAAATAGCTACCTTGAGCACAAAATTTAAGTTCTGCATTACAGGAACTGTGAGCTGTTCTCACAGGCTAGGTAAGCCTTTAACAAATTCTGCCACCGAATGCATAGTAATGATAAAGTCGGTGTTACCTTGAAACGAATCCTCAGAACATAAGAAACAACACTGTCGTCATTCCTGACGTACAGAAAATCACTGGGGAAAACTGACAACGCAGCCACTTCGAAGATTTTCCTTCCCCAGGATACAACAGACATTCGCGTCCTCCAGAAGCCAGTTCGCACTCTACCTGACGGAAGTCTAATTTTGCGCGCAACCACTGCGCATGGCAAATAGCCCAGAACTGTTTACCTTTGACCCTACAGGTCAAACACAATGAATGAACCAAAAAGGGAGATAACCCCTAATCAACCTGACACAGCAAGGTAAAGACATAGTTCCCCAACTTAGACCAGGGTGAAAAACATACAACCAATAAACCGAGGTTTGAAACTCCGTCAATAATGACAGCAACAATAACTAATAAACTCCGGCTGGAGCATGGGAACATTCACACCTGCAAAATACCCTCAAAACACTCCGTGACATCCACCTCTTTCCGCACGTGAAAAACCGGGGTTTTTCACCGTGAAGACAGAGATGGGAGTCCTATACATCATCAAACCCAAAATACCTCGTCAAAGTAAACAATGCTTTCATTCACTCTATTGAACCTTATAATAATAGCATATATATTATTCTCATGACAATCGTATTCAATATTTCCAAAATTAATTAAATTCAACTTCACAACAACGGAATGCATGTACAATTTTCATGGTTAATGTAAAATTATAAACATTATAGAAAGAGATTTACAAGTCAACATGCATTGTCATAATCGGGACAATACATCTGCTAATACATTAGATTGTCTCGTTACTGGCATGACAGTGAAATCGAACTGTTGTAGGATTAAAGCCCATCTTATCAACCTGCTGTTTGGTGACTTGGTAGACCGCAGAAAAATTAGTGGCTTGTGATCAGTCTGCAACAGAAAATGTGATCCCAGCAAATAACGAGAGAACTTGGATACTGCCCAGATGATAGCCAGACATTCTCTTTTAACCGTGGCATATCTCGACTCTGCCGGCAACAACTTTCGGCTGGCATAGAGGACAGGGTGCAGGGTGTCCTTGTGCACCTGCATGAGACATCCACTTATGCCTACTGCTGAAGCATCTGTCCTGAGAATGAAAGGTTTGCTTAAATCAGGGAGCATTAAGACTAGACTGTTTGCAAAAATATTCTTAATTTTGTCTAAAGCGCTTTGACACTCATTTGTCCACACTACTTTATTCGGCCTCCCTTTCTTAACTAGAGATGTTAGTGTGTCAGTTAGCGAGGAAAACTGAGGAATAAATTTGTTATAGTAATTAACTAATCCAATTAGACTCCTCACTTGCTTTTTTAATTTCGGGACCTGTAATTTCAATATTCTATTGACAGTGGCCTCTTCTGGCATGAGCATGTTTCGACCTACTTTATGACCTAGGAATTGTATCTCAGAAAACCCAACTTTTACTTTAGTTGGTCTAACCGTGAGTTTATGTGCACGTAAACAGTGGAAAAGTGATTCTAGTCCTCTCACGTAGTCTTCCCATGAGTCGTGAAATATACAAATATCATCTATATATGTGATTACATCATCTATCACCTATAAACCTTCTCATCATTCTGACACATATGGCTGGTGCGTTCACCAAACCAAAACACATAAAATTAAACTGAAACAACCCCTTAGGTGTGGTGAGCGCTGTTAAAAGCTTGGCCGAATCTGCCAAAGGAATTTGCCAGTATCCTCTGGAGAGATCCAACTTAGTGAAATATTGACCATTACATAATCTAGCTAATTCTTCTTCTTGATTAGGCATGGGTTCCGCATCCAATACTGTGATGTTATTCAGCTTCCTAAAGTCTACACAAATTCTCAACGTATTGTCTTTTTTTCGTACAATCACCATTGGAAATTCAAAAGGGGATTGAGATGGTGAAATTATCCCTAAATGCAGCATCTGGTCAATTTCTTTATTTACTGCTGCTCGATAATAGAGCGGCAATGACTAAGGTCTTAATCGAATTGGATGATCTTATGTCATTATAATGTCATGCTGTATCAAGTCAGTCTGGCCTGGGATATCTGTCAACACATCTGAAAACTGTCTTATCAGTTCAATGACTTGCTTTATCTGATGACCTTCCAACGATGTACTTATTTCGACATCATGGTGAGACTCTGAAGGGGTAAGAGGTAGGAGAAGTATTTGTAAATTAACATCATTTTCTTCACATTCCACCTCGTCAATAACTGCTGAGCATGTAACACTGCTATCAGAAACTTCTATAATGACTGGTTCCAATTCAATAGGGCAGTCCACAAATGCTTTCAGCATATTAACAAGGAACGTTTTGTCCTTGCCTCTGACACGTATGACATAGTCCACATCTGTCACTTGTTTAATGACTCGGAAAGGCCCCTGCCACTAAATTAACAGATGATTTTCCTTACAAGGAAGCAATAACAATACCTCATCATCCGGCTTAAATGATACCAGCCGACTGTTCCTACTTCCGTAAACCCTGTTTTTTGCATTTGCACGTCGTAGAGAGTCTTGAGCTATAGTGCATGATTTTATAATCCGCTCTCGAAGATGAACAACATATTCATAACTCGACTTTGTTTCTTGCTCCTTGTAACTGCCTGTCCACAATTCTTTCAGAATATCTATTGGTCCTCTCGGGTTAGCCCCATATATCAACTCAAAAGGGGAAAACCCTGGGCTTTCTTGTGGTGCCTCTCTATATGCGAATAGCACTGCAGGTAAATATACATCCCACAACTTGGGAAATTCAGCAGTTACTTTCCCCAACATCTGCTTCAATGAACCATTGAAGCGTTCACATACGCCGTTGGACTGAGGCCTGTATAGTGTTGTGAATGATTGCTTAATTTCTAACATCTTACAGACGTGCTTCATCATGTCAGACGTGAACTGACTACGCCTATCTGACAAAATTTCCATAGGGAAGCCAATTCTACTAAATATTGACATCAAGGCTTCCGACACAGCCTCAGTAGTAATGGTTCTTAGTGGTACTGCCTCTGGCCACCGGGTACATAAGTCGACCAAAGTCAAAATAAAACGATTACCTTTCTGAGACATGTCTGGAAGTGGCCCAACAATATCTATAGCCACCTACTGAAAAGGTCGACTTGAGAGATCCACCGCCATTAATGGTGCTATTGGGTTCCTACCTTTTGGACTGAGCAATTGACAAGTCTTGCACGACCTGCAATATAGTTTGATATCCTTATTGTATCCTGGCCAGTAAAAATTTGCCAGGACTCTTTGGCGTGTCCTAGCAACACCCATATGACCGGCAAATGGTGAGTCATGAGCTGTTCTCAGTACAATAGACCTTAACGAGCTAGGCACTACTACTTGACGCACTAATCTGTTTTGCGGAGCAAAATATCTAGTAAGGATGTCCCTTTTGAGTTCAAACCATACCCTTGCTGATTTGGTATGCTTTACAATTCCAGTTCTTGCATGGGCAAATAACTTCCGAAGTGATACATCGTCATGTTGTTTAGAAACTACATCCAGCATTGATGTCTTAGAACCTGGATCATTGTCTGATAAAGTGCCATCTGATAGTGTTACTATAGGCTGATGTTGTAATATCATATCATCAGCTTTCTGCTGTGCTCGTGTAGTTGCTACCAATGCAAAATCGCTTTGTCCCTGCTTCCATAATTTAATATCCTCGTCAGTACATTCTTTAATTCCATAGACATTACCAAGTATCAGATCAGCGACTGCATTATCATCAAGAACACATGCTTTTACCGTACCCCGCAAGAATGGTGTATCAATATCTATCAAGACCAGAGGATAAAACTCCACCCTGCCACCAAACGTGATACACCGAGCAGTTTGATCTAACAAATGAGACTCCTCAATGCACGATCTCCGCACCCCAATTGTTGTACATCCTGTATCCCTTAAGATGGATACAACTTTCCGTCCTATGTAACCTGAATGTAAGACTAGGTTCCCATCCGTATGAACTGCTGATAAACAAGGAAGTGGATGGCCACAATTTAAGATTGGTTTCTTATTTTTATCAAACAGTGGTTTGCACCCTTCGCAACTTTCGCATTTAAATGTATCTAATACTACGACTGAATTTGCGTGTTATAGTTTCTTATTTGGACAATCGAACTGAAGGTGACCCATGCCATTGCATACAAAGCATCTATACTCCTCATGCCGGCTCTTCTGTGGACTCCCTTTAGGACTAATTTGAGTCTTGGCCAGATTTGGTGTCTCAGGTTTATCACAAAACTTTGCTCCATGGCGTGGTGATCCACATTTAAAACAACCAGAAGGTCTTCTACTTTCTGACTTTGTCATATTCTGCTGTTTCCTGCGGGATGTATGGAAGTTTCTTTCTGTCCATTTCCTACTTACTGCCTTCTTATCATAAGGTCTCTCCTCACTACGAGAATTTTGTCTCAGAAATGGTCGTGTTTCATAACTCCGCTTGGCCACACATGTTGTAAATGTTTCTGGCACCGCCGATTTATGAATCGGTTTCCCTGGATGTGCTGTTGCGTACTGTTGACCTAACTGAGACATAGCTGAAATATTATCCAGTTTTCTCTCCTGAAAAAAAGCTAACAAATCAGAGCTACATGAAGACATCACCTTATCACGTAAGATTAAATCACATAGGCCATCAAAATCTTTAGCAATGCCCGATAGGTCAATCCACCTGTTCAATAACATCTTAATCTCTGCGATAAACTCTGCAAAATCTTGCTCACTACTTGGCATCGCACTGTGGAACTTTAACCGATAGCCTTGTTCATTTAACCTGTACTTGCGTAACAAAGTTTCCTTCACTATATCATAATTTAATCTATCTTCCACAGTTAATTGGAAAATTGTTTTTAATGCTGACCCTGTTAAATAATCTGTCAACAGTGATCCCCACAGTTCTTTATTAATCTTTAAAGCAGTTGCCTTCGTTTGAAACCTCTCCAAAAAACAGTCCATAAAATCTATGGCTTCGTTGAAAATTGGGAGTTTCAACTTGTACATGCTCCCATATTCTTTTTTTGATGCTGAGTCTGAACCTGACTTTTCTACCTCGAGTTTCTTCAATGATACCTCTTTGTCTGCTTCTATCTTTTTAATTTCTTTCTGTATCTCTAGCCTCTTAGTCTCTTCTTCTGCTTTCTTAGTTTCATTCTCTGCTTCCACTTTCCTTCTCTCTCGCTCCTCATGTCGTTCTTGTCTCTCCTGCACCTCTTTAAATTGAGCCTGTGCAAACTCTAAGAGATCTTCTCCCGACTTTCCTATCTTCTCACCGACAAGGATAAAATCCATAAGTGTTGACATGATTATAAAATAATATATGATTTATATGCACCTCAAATACTCTAAACAAAATGTCAAAATAGCTCAAAGAGGGAATATAACACATAACCAACTACAAACTTCACGTAAACAACTAATGCAAAAATGCACACTTTATTCTTGAAGGGCAATAACACTGATCCTGCCCACAGGATAGGACCCCTTCTAAGAATAAATAGCACAAAATCCTACAGATGAAATCAAAACACAAATAAATAACATAATCGTCACGTGCAACAACAACACTGAAACAATGAATACCAAGGGAAGCCTATAGAGCAATCTGGACAAACAAATGAATTAAGGCCTTAGAATGATGAACCAAAACAAACTAAGGTTACGTAGCTTTTTTTCTGGTGTACTGAAATGGTAGGCTATGGCAATAAACTGATCAGATCTATTGTCTCCAAGTCACCTCTGCAGCAGTAACTTTGAGAAGTCCAAACTCTACAACAGTTCAATCCAAGCGTGTAGATATATTTATAATGTCTTCAGCCAGTCCCAAGGTTGATGAAATATGAAGACCACACACAGCACGGCACAATACACTCAGTTCAGATTCTGTAGCGTCACAAGCTACATACCTTGGAAAACAGGGCTCGTGTTTTCCACTTCACATTGTCGAGTAGACCACAGCAACACGACAGCTTCACTGCTTTTATTCTTCTGGTCAACACCGATTCCCCTGGCACAACACACTGTTTCACAACCGCAGCAAGCAATGAATGTAAACAGACCTGTAAGACAGCATTTCTAGCACACTGTTTACTCGCCAGCACACAGTCACAGCTGACCGTTGACCCAGATTTGAACAGTGTCCAATCGTCTGATTACTGTTAAGTTGTCACACTTCGCTGCGTTGAAAAACAAACTGTAGGCTGCCGACTAACTGACCTCAGATCACTTCAATACTGTACCACTTTGGGTTCGTTTGTAACATCCAAATAGACGAGCTCCCAATGTGACGAGTAGGGTGTATGTGGGTGGATGTAAATTAGACAACACTTATACACCACTCGTATAGCTCACTGTCTAGGAATAAAGTAATAACTCCAACAGCTCTGTCAATCTCCAACAATGTATTAGATTCACAAAAAAGTCACAATGGACGTAGGGCCATTACAAATAATAGATACATCACAAATCCCGAGTATCCGCACACACTCTGCTTCTCGGAATAACTACAGCCACAAATAGGCTACTCCATGAATAACTACTGCAACGTCTACAACACAACTCCGGCCCTCTACTTGCGCCCTACTATAGACATCCACCTTTCTCTTCTCTACGCTCTACGCTGTCTCCTGTCTACTCTCTTCTCGCTCAACTCTCTACTGACCCAACACACGTCTCCAACCAACACACTCCTCCTGCTGACTGCCCCTTTCATGCGTATTCACTAAAACCCGTGAAACCCTTTCACGCTCCACTGATCTTCATTCACGCATCACAAAAACTAACAGCTTGTCTCAAGCAATGCTCACAACCTTGCTTGTAGCTAAATCATTACAATGCACGCATTTCAAGCTCACAACAACTCACATAACTAATAAACTCCCGCTGGAGCATGGGAACATTCACACCTGCAAAATACCCCCAAAACACTCCGTGACAATATGCGATACTGTAGTGTACCTGTATTGACTAAATAGCCCAGATACTATACACATACAGTACTGTATTTCAGCTAATGTACTGTCTTTAAAAGCCTTAAAGCCTGGCATTGACTTGGCCTCCTTATGGATGAAGGTCCTTTCAGGCATTTGTTTCCTGAATAAGGAGGTTTCGTCCATATTAAAAATTTGCTGGTGCAAATAACCTCCCTCTACAATTAGGTTATTTAGGGTTTCGACAAAATCTTCTGCTGCCTTAGCATCAGCACTCGCAGATTCACCACTCACTTTCACATTATGCAGCGAAAGACGTTGTTTGAAGCGATTGAACCACCTAGAACTAGCACTAAACTGGATATTGTAGTCTGGTCCTGCTTTTTCTTTAAGCATTTCGAACAAGCTTCGTGCCTTAGCAGCGATCATCAACGTGCTGAGAGGGATTCGCTTCTGTGTTTGGTCCTCAATCCAGGTCATCAGCAATTTGTCCATATCTGATATAGGTCCCTCTCGCATTTTCGTAAGCTTGGTAGCTTTCAGTGGAGCCGATCCTTTAACAGCTTGGAGAATTTTTTATTTGTTCTTAAGGATCGTCGTGACTGTCAAGTGCGACATGCCCAAATCACGAGCTATAGCATTCACTGGTGTTCCACCTTTGTGATGTTTAATTACCGTTTGTTTGACTTCCAAATCGATACTTTTCCTTTGTCTCTTGCTGCTGCTATCACTAGAACTGGTGTTGCTGCGTTTGGGAGCCATGATGCACTTCACGGTAATGTATTTTCGAAAGTTCACATTAAAATAACGCTAGTAAGTACAGTACAGTGCATACATAGGCCAGTAACATGGGCGTTTATTATGACTATCAAGACATATGTACTGTATTATAGGTTATATATGTACTGTACCATTATATGCCTGGCATCGCAATCGCTTTGTACTGTATACAAGAGACATGAGACACACGTGTTGCGAGCGTGAAGCTGTTGCTTTCGCTACGACCGGTTACGTCCGCTTCGTCCTGTTCTCCGATCGGGATTTCTGAACTCTATTATAACCTTATGGGACCACGGACGTATATGCGGGATAGATAAATAGATAGATAGCTAGATAAATAGATAGATAGATAGATAGATAGATAGATAGATAGATAGATAGATAGATAGATAGATAGATAGATAGATAGATAGATACAGACACAGACAGATAGGCAGATAGATAGATAGATAGATAGATAGATAGATAGATAGATAGATAGATAGATAGATAGATAGATAGATAGATAGATAGATAGATAGATACGCAGACAGACAGATAGGCAGACAGACAGACAGACAGACAGACAGATAGATAGATAGATAGATAGATAGATAGATAGATAGATAGATAGATAGATAGATAGATAGATAGATAGATAGATAGATAGATAGATAGATAGATAGATAGATAGATAGATAGATAGAATGAACATTATTTTTAAAGGGTTGAGAATTGAGCACGCAGGCCCGTCTGACATTCTGCCCTTCCTTTCTCTTGTCTTTTATACTGATTTCATTTATTCTCACCTGCATTTTACCCATCAATGTAACTTTGTAAAGGTAAAATAATAGCATACTCACATTCACAGTATCTAATTATAAGCATGAAATAAAATATGTTGAAAAGTACAAACTAAGAATCACCATGAAATAAAATATGTTGAAAAGTACAAACATCATCATTAAACCTATATTCGATATTGTATCATTTGTTCGGAAAAATAATCACATTAGGGGGGCAGATAATCAGAACTCATAAAGTATTCGAAAAGTCTACGATTGTCTGAATAGGGACTGAGGTTGTTATTTGTTAGATAATGTGGAAGATAATTCCAAAGATGAGCAGCAGAGTAAGCTAAGCTTTTCTTGAACAAGTCAAGCGTTGACTGCGTCTTTCATTGTGTTTGAACATTGGCCACAGATATGTTGGAGCATTCTGTGACAGGATTTTGTGAACAAATTTAGCTTTCTTGAACAGAAATCGCGTTCTTAGAGGCAGTATTGTGAGATCTTTATATAGATCTACACACTGTGTTTGGCAGTTGTCAGAAACTAGACGCACTGCACGCTTTTGTAGTGAATGGAAGCTTTTTGTGTTGGACATAGAGCAACCATCCCAGATTGTGGAGCAATAGTCAAGGTTTGTTTGTATGTGATATATATATAGAACAATGTTCGTGCTTCTTCATCTAGGAAATGTTTGATTTTAGCTAACTGGTAAACTTTCTGTGCCGTTTGCTTGGTCAGTGCATGTACATGTGAGTTCCAATTTAGATGCTGGTCACCTACTATTCCTAGAGTTTTATGTTCATTAACGTTTTCAATTGGTGTGATACCAATGTAGATCTGAAGTGTTGTTTTCTCTGAATTTTTTAATTTTTGTCTAGTTGATATTAACATGCATTTTGTTTTAATTATATTTATTAGAATGCGATTTCCGATGTTCCACTTAATCAGATTATCTGTATCTTTTTGTAACGATAGTTCGAGTGTGTTGCAACTTGTATCACCCGTGTAGACAGTACAGTCATCAGCAAATAGGTCATAGGATGCTTGCTCGATGTGTAGTGGAAGGTCATTAATGTATACTACTCGTCAAAAGTCAAGGGCCACTTAGAAAAACCTTGGTTAAAACCATAAAACAAATCTGATATAAACGTAATTGGTATCAGTCAAAACGGCATTTATTGAATACCAAATTGACATGTCACGTAAAGAAATGGAAACACACATTCAAACGCAATGAAGCTGTGAAGTGTGTCACCCACCTTTTCAAAAGTCACACAATAGATATTGGACAAATAGACATTTCAAAATTGGGTATGACCACCGTTTGCAGCAAGGCATTCAGGACAGCGTAGACGCATCGAGTCCACAAGGGTCCGAAGAGTATCTCGAGGAACAGCTTGCCATTCCTGAAGCAGAAATGCAGTCAGCTGTGCAACATCCATTGGCAGGGAGTGATTTGTTGACAGTCTTCGACCAAGGACATCCCAGAGGTGCTCAATCGGAGAAAGGTCAGGTGAATGAGCTGACCACGCCATCCTGATGATCCCATGTTGCTGAATAAACTCATTCACCACACATGCTCGATGGGGTCGAGCGTTATCATCTTGGAGGATGGCATTACCACATATGGCCTCCAGAGCAGGCTGAACAATTGGTCTCAAGATTTCGTTCTGGTATCTTGGGCCTGTCAAGTTGCCTTGGATGATGTAGAGTGGGGTCCTGCCGTGTCTGTAGAAGCCTCCCAAGACAATGACAGAACCCCTACCATAACGATCCACCTCTCGAATTGTGTCATCAGTAAATCGCTCTCCTGGTCGTCTCCAAACTCAAATCCTGCCATCATTGAATGACACAGTGAAGCGAGATTCATCAGTGAAGAGAACTTGACTCCATTGTTGCCTTGTTCATCGGATGCGCTCGCGACACCAAGCAACACGGGCACTGCGATGAGCAGGAGTAAGAGGGATTCTGACTGCAGGACGTCGAGCAGCCAGTACAAATTCATGTAAACGTCTGCAAATGGTGCTTTGACTGACATTAACGTTTACAGTTTGTCTCAGCTGACATCTTAGAGTGGAAGAAGTCACTGTTCGATGGCGCAGGGCTGACAACAAGAGGTACCGGCCATCATGTCTATTGGTGCATCTAGGGCGACTTGGCCGGTGGCGATCCTCCACACTTCCTGTGGCCTGTAATCTCTCCAAAATTCTTTGGATAGTAGAGTGTGACACTGCAAGCCGTCTAGCAACCTCACGGACAGATAAACCACTTTCAACCTCATTCTTTGTAAGGTGTCAATACTTTTTCTCGGTGGCATGGTTTTTGCAAGTGATGAAACTACCCTCTGTTCACGAAAAGCCGCCATTGCACGTGGAATCTCAATCAGCACGATTATTTCACCTGTTTGGTTCTACGGAAGTTTGAAAAAAACAGATTAAAAATATGAATTTATGGTCAGCAAACCAAATTGCACGTGATCACCATGGTTGTCGGTGAGTTGTTTTATGCTTAACGTGCATAGAGGACTGTCAGAGGAAGATATTGCACCCATTTTTACTAAAAACTTCCTTCATTTAATCATTCTATGCGCTTATATAAAAGTGTATTGAAAATAATAGGGTGGCCCTTGACTTTTGACGAGTAGTATATATGGCAAAAAGTAGAGGCCCAAGAATAGAACCCTGAGGAACGCCGGTATTTATTACGGTTGGGTTTGAACAAGAGTTATTGTAAGAAACTACATGTTTTCTGTCTTCTTCTTCGTACACTCTCAGATGTCCACTTGAATGTCCTCAAAGAAAGCAGTAGTCAGTTTGAGGCTATTTGAATCCCCGTAAAGCTTTTCCACGAAAGGAGCTCTCGTCGGCCATATGCACTTTCTCTGTACCACATATAAGGGGCAACTTTGAAGCAGATGTTCTGCAGTCATTTTATCAGTGCCACTGTTACACTGATCGGTAGTCGGTTTTCTGTCTGACAGAAATGACTTAATTATCGTCACTAGTTGAAGGTTTACTTTTGATGTTTCTAGTTTTCTAATTAAAATAGCGTGATCTATCAGATCAAATGCTTTTTTAAAGTCTACAAAAACTGCCCCACATATGTTATCGATATTAATATTTAAGTGCCAGTTGTCAATCGTCTTAGTTAGAGCTGTGTGACATGAATATTTAGCTCTAAACCCCGACTGACTATCAATTAGCAAGCCGTTGTTAACTAGGTGTTGTAGTGTTATTTTATGTATGTGTTTTTTCAATTGGTTTAGATAGCGATGATATTAAGGAGATTGACCTTTAGTTACCAAGGTTATTATTGTCGGAAGAGCCAGGTGTTAAGAGAGCATATACCTTAGCGACTTTAAAGTGCCACGGAAAGTAACTCCTTGCGATACATTGATTGTATATGTATGTAAGCGAATCACTAATAGCTGGAGCCGCATAACGCAGTATTCGATTACTGACTCCGTCAAGTCCTGATGAGTTATTATCTTTAAGGCCTAGAAGATAGTTATACACTTCATTAACTGTCATAAACGGAATGTTGGATGGGATTGTGTTGGTACATTTCTTCTCACAAAATACTGACAGCCTGCTTAAGTCACAAGGTGAATTTGGTATTCTAGATTTAAGACTGTTTATTTCTGCCTGAAGGTAATTGCTGAAGTCTGTGCAAGTAAATGAAGTATTAGGTGTTGACGAGACTGACAGATTTCGCTTGTTCGCTAAAGTGTTGATTGCTTTCCATATATCTTTACTGTTTGACTTTTTCCTGAACCAAACTTTTAAAGTAATTTTTTTATCTACGAATTAAATATTGCACGTAGTTCCTCTGTATATGTTAAAGTCCTTGCTTTTGTGAGCTTGATCTGTCTGCCTCATGGCTTCTAGCACTGCTTGTGTGATCCAAGGAGATTTGATCTGTCGTTTCACACGAACTTCTTTAGTTGATGCGTGGTTATCAAACACTCAATGAAAGATACGTGTTTATTGGGCAATGGCGTCATCGGGATCAGAAAGCTGGTAAACACTGGCAAGAGGTGCAGTTCGCAAATCATGTAAAAATAGTTCACGGTTGAAATTTTTAAAACTTCTAAATTTAATTCTGATATGTTTATTTCGTGGAGCTTTATATTTATTCTTTGACCATGTGCAACAATATAGGATAGTGGTCACTCAGCGCGACAGTAGGAACAAAGCATTCTATAATGTTTTCTGCAAAGGTGCCGTAGATGTGGTCAATTGTTGTGGATGATGTTTTTGTTACCCTGGTAGGCTGGTTGACTATTTGTTTTAGGTTTATGATAGTATGATATTTTCCCACGTTTGGTTTGCGTTATGCATGTCGATGTTGAAATTGACTATAAGAATAATTTCTTTGGCAGTGGTAAATACTTTATCCATCATAGTGGTGAAATCTTCACACCAGATGTCTTCTGCACTCGGATTTCTATAAAGATACCCGACTAGAAATTGTCCCTAAGTCGGTAGTTTTATTTCTAACCATACGCACTCGGTCTCTGCTGTCTCTAAATCGCTTCTGCGGTGATAACTAATGGAATTGGAAATATAAACTACTATACCTGTTTCTAGCTTTCTACTTGAGTCTCGCCGAACAGTTTTAAAGCCATTTAGGGTAATATCATCATCTGATATTTTGTCGTTTAAACGACTTTCGGAAAGTCTAAAAACATGAACATTTGTATTTGTCACAGTGTGATGAACACAGCTGGGGACTGGCAGTGCTCCGCTGGGGGCGGGTACATAATGTCAGTCGGGTATGAGACGTGTTCTCATACACATAACTTAACAACAGAGACTGCGAGGTCAGCAGGTCAGAGGTGAACGCAAGGGGCGTTCTGATTGGGGCAGTCAAGAAGAGAGCGGGGAGATTTGTGGTCATGATGGCGGACGTGAACTGTCGAGTGCAAGTCGATATTTATTTGTGACAACATAATGCACTTTGTTATCTGGGATTTTCATTAATGTGTTACACCTCACGGACTATGTATATTGTTGTATCTTTGTGGTGACAAGTATTTAAATACATAAGTCAGAGTTGGGAATACTGATAGTGTTGGTTATTCCTTGAATGTGTTTGACTCCACCCCTCTCTCTCTCTCGTGTGTAGTATTTCGAGGACTAAGGCATAGGTGTATTTAATACAAAATACTCTGTGTCAGCTGGGGAGCTCGTATTTCGGTCCTCAAGTTTGATTATCTTTTCATATGCTGATGAAAAATAGGAAGTGTAAATTTCCTACTGGTATGAGTTTCAGTGCAGCGCCAGGTCAGAAATCTATTTTGGATCACGTACATCGCAGACCTGTTTGTCATTCACGCAGTTGTCAGGTACTTTTTTGAATAGTGAGTCACGGGTCACGGATTAGCGATACACAGTGAAGGGTGGTATTTTTTTGCCACGAGTGATTTTCAGTTCACGAACGGTGTTGCAAGTTTAAAATTTTGGAGGTGTGATAGAGGAGTATAAAGAATTATGTCTTTCATTAAGGATGTAGCGAGAGCGAAAATACAAGGCAGTATTTTTCATTTACAGTACGCTGCCACTTTACATGTGCTATAGCGTATAAGGACATTTGTGGCTCTTTGCAAGTTGAAGCGTCTGACTGGTCAAGAGTAGAGGCCGCTGCAGCGCCGTTTGAAAGCCAACAGTGGGACAGTGTTGCCACTACACAGTGTTTACTGGCTCAGGAGACGACGTACCTGTAGAAATCAAGTGGTTGAGTCTTCTTGTGGAACGGTGTGCATGCCGAACACGGGAACTGGTGCATGACAGTATCAATATTTTACACAGGGTCGTTACGGAGGTTGCCAGAAGCTGAACAGTACCAGATTTACGTTACGATCGTTGCCGTATACAAAACATTGCAGTCCATCATCAAATTCTGTATTGAACTTTTTCTCACGTAGAAGACTGCACTACACCTTTGCAAACGGTGTTAGCTTTCATGAACTCGTGACATGTTATTGGAGTGGAGCCGACAAAACCTCGCTTTGTGCTGACGACGGGCTAGCATACTTTTGTGGTAGAACTTTGATGCGAGGGGACTGACTTTTTGCGTGACATCCCTGTGGTATTTCAGTGAAGACAAGGCACTATCTGGAGACAACCGTGGACTTTGTGCCTTACATGTTAGTGCTAGGACCACTCAGGGGTCATCCTAATGGACAATATTTGTAACTTTATGTAACTTTGTAACGTGTTGTTCGTTGTGGACCATTGGATCATTAGTGACTAGTGTGCTGTGGATATCAACGTCATCATCAGGAACCCAGACCTTCGGAGATCATCAATTTAATTGATTTATAGTTAATTTTCCTAATGTAGTATTATTGTTATTATATATTATTTGACACTTATTTTTCTTCTAGTACCTTTCTACTTTATAATACTATATAATTAGTAATCATTCTCCGGTGACCTCTTTTACATTTGGGTGGTGAATACGTCATCCAGCTGGTGTGGTGTTGCAACATACTACCTTTGGTCACTTCATTGTCTATTGTAGGTTTTTGTTGTGTCTTCGTAGAAGTATAATTTTGGTGTTATTTGGTTGTTGTGTGGGTTTAGGATTTTCTCTTTTGCATTGCGGTAAGAGATTGTGCTAAACTGTTCTTTAGGACTGTTGCTGGGTGAATTGTGTTATTCTCTTGTATTTTTCTTACTATCATGTACATACGTTAATTTCCCAAACTCTTGTTTTCATTTGTTAACAGCTACGGTTTGTAATTAGACATCTGCTGCTGTCTGAGTGTATTTTTTTTCTTATTCCACCGTACTGTTGTGTTCGTTCGTATAGTAAGGTCATCTTAATCACCTTCATTAGGGTCAACATTGTTTGTATTTTTGTTTGTTTTGTCTTAGTGAAGTGTATCTCAATTTCAATTCCAATACCCATAGCAAAAGAGTAGGTTGGGTACTTTTGCTTGTGTAAACGTAGTTCTTTGTTTGGTTGAGAATCACATGTATGTTTATGCCATTAATTATATTGCAGTGAGGTTTGGTTACACTGTTTAAATATTAAGGGTGTCATGGGTACAGCAAGTTGTGCTGTTGAGTAACTTCACATAATAATACGGAATACACCCATTTGTTTGGTACAGTCAGTATTTCTGACTGAGTATTGCATATAATTTTGATTCATTTTCTAGTACAATATCTGATAATTTTCCAGTGAAGAATACTGAACTTTTTTTTTTTTTTTTGTACACTGAGTACTGCGTTAAGAAATTTTGATATTATTACATTACATAACGATGGCTAGCCTCTTAGAATTTGTTGATGCTGGTAAAGCGCTAGCATTAACAGGCCCTGCTCTACAGGAATGGGCAGAAAAAAAATGGAAAGAAAATCAGGATAGAATGGAACGGTGTGAGGAGAGAGAATTCCAGAAATTGAAGATAGAAGCAGAGAAAGAGATGAAGAAGATAGAAGCAGAGAAAGAGATGAAGAAGATAGAAGCAGAGAAAGAGTTGAAGAAAATTGAAGCTGACAGAGAAATAAATCTGAAGAAGCTAGATAATGAATCCAGGAAGCAGGATTCAGGTGGGAAAGAATTCTCACGTCCCTATAGACTACGGTTACCCAATTTTAATCACGATTTGGACAGCATGGACGTGTACCTGGAACGTTTTGAATCAGAAGTTTTGGCTTGGAAGATAAAGAAGGAAGAATGGCCTGTTCTGCTGGGAAACTTGCTTTCAGGATCTGCGTTAGAAACTGTGTATAGCATCCCTATAGCCGACAGAGCAAATTATGACATAGTCAAGGAGAGGTTGTTAAGGAAATTTCGTCTAACGGCGGAAGGGTATCGGGCTCGTTTCCGAGACGTGAGACCAAGCGTCAATCAAGATTTTGAGGATTTCATTGCAAAAATTACTCAGCTGCTAAATCGATGGATTGAGATGGAAGGTATTACTAGAGACTTCGATGGGCTTTTCGACCTTATGTTACGGGACAAAGTATTATCATCGTGTTCATCTGAGCTTATAGCGTTTTTCCAGGAACGTAAGCCAAAAAACATCGGTATGATGTCAGAATTAGGACACCAATATGTCACTGCGCATCCAGGAAAGGTCATACACAGGGAAAGTATCACTGAGACTTTTTCAGCGAGTATAGGAAAGATTACTAGAAAACCTTACAATCAACATAGATCAAAGAGTGCCGATAGATTTGGCCCCAGAAGATTTAATTATGATAGACCCTACTTTCGGGGAGACAGATCTCCTGCACGGTATGACAATTATCGGGACCTTAGATCACCGAGGAAGAAATGTAACTATCAGTCTGATAGAAATCAATACAGATATACTGGAGACAGACATGATAGGTACCCGCGAAATCAGATCCAGATGGAGGCGCCAAACGAGCAGGAACAAAGACGATTTCGCAAAAGCTCACCTTACCAAAGAAACAAATCCTTTGAGAAAAAGGAGTCAGACCGAGTAGACAAACATTCTCCAAACAACAGTCCAAAAAAGGATAGCAATACTCAGCTACACTGTAGTCTCTGTAAGGGAATAGGACATTTGGCAAAGGTCTGTGCTAATAATTCAGAACGAGCTAATTCGGCTTGCATATTAGAAACCTTTAACAATGAGAATTGCGAAGGGTGTAGGCCATTATTTGAACCAGACGGTAGCCTATGCTTATCTGTGGTCACACTCTGCCTTGTCTCTCTTCTCTTCAAGAAAATGGTCATTTGGAATTGCATCCAGGATTTGTGCAAAAACAGGAGGTGTCTGTGTTGAGAGACACGGGATGCACAACTATAGGTGTGCGTAGATCCTGCATTGACGACTCATGCTTGATAGGTAAGACAGCAAGATGCGTCACTTTCGGGGGTAACATTGAATATTACCCTCTTGCCATTATTGAGGTGGACACTCCCTTCATATCTGGTAGAGTACAGGCCTGTGTACTCGAAGCACCGATAGCGGATTTGATTGTGGGTAATGTGCAAGGTGTGCAGGAATGTACGCAGATGGACATCAAGAAATGGAGGGACAATCGTGTGCTTATGGCCAATGCGGTGATTACGAGGGCGCAGTCAAAGGCAGATGACGCATTAGAAGCGACGCATCATGAAGCTAAGACATCGAAATTGGTCAAAGGGAGTCAGGATACACAGGTGTCGGACTTTATCCAGCACCAACGGTCGGACGGATCATTGCGTAAATTTTACAATTTTGCCGAGAAAGGGGATATAAAGTGCACGAAGTTGGCCAGACATTGGTTCGAGCTCAAGAATAATATTCTCACTAGATGTTTCGCTAAGGGAGTACAAACTCAGCGCCAAGTGGTGGTACCGTGTAGTTTTAGAGCAAAAGTGTTAGAGGTTGCACATGACTCCCCTTTCGCGGGACATATGGGTATGGCTCGAACGCGCCAGAGGGTGCTGTCACAATTTTACTGGCCATTGTTTAGCAAGGACATTAAACTATATTGTAGGTCCTGTAAGATATGCCAACAGATGAGGCATAAAGGCAGAACTCCCAAAGCTCCAGTGCAGGTTACGGACTTGTCAGTCCGACCGTTCCAGAAAGTAGCGATTGATATTGTAGGCCCCCTCTCGGTCACTTCAGACAAGGGATATCGTTTTATTTTAACGATGGTAGATTTATGCACCAGGTGGCCGGAGGCGGTGCCGATGAAGAATATTACTTCACAAGCAGTCGCAGAGGCTTTGCAGATGCTGTTTTGCAGGTTTGGTTTTCCGGAAGAAATATTATCGGATAGGGGCCGTCAGTTCATTTCTAAGGAGATGTCAGAAATCACTGGGCTGTTGGGTATTGCCCAAACATTCACGAGTCCATATCACCCTCAGTCAAACGGAGTTTGCGAGCGTTTTAACGGTGCATTAAAAACACATGCTGGCAAAAGTGACCGCAGAATCTCCGCAAGAATGGGATAGGTTACTCCCAGCGGTCCTTTTTGCCTATAGGGAGGCTCCCCAGAGAGTACAGGATTTTCTCCTTTCGAATTACTGTATGGGGCAAACCCGAGGGGGCCGATGCACATACTGAAGGATTTATTAACTGGAAAATGTGCAAATAGCACCTCAGTTATGAGCTATGAGTATGTAGTCAGCCTCAGAGAACGTATTGTAAAATCTTGTTTGGTGGCACGTGATTGCTTGGCGGGATCGTTAGCACGGTATCGGAAATACGCAAATCGGAACTCCAAATTAGTATCTCTGATTCCAGGTGAGGAAGTTTTGCTTCTTTTACCAGCTAAAGAGGATCGCTTGAGTATTACGTGGCAAGGACCATTCAAGGTGGTTAAAAAATTGACAGATGTCGATTACCTAATTTTGGTCCGAAATAAGGAGAAGGTATTTCATGTCAACATGCTGAGACCATATATAGAACGACCTGAGGCATTGAAAGCAGTCACAAGGGCAGCACAGACTGAAGCAACAGTGGCATGTACGGCAGTCATTGATGACACGGGAGACGATAAAGGTGAAGGGAATATCCAGTTATCCCTCGTACCCCTGGTTCCTTCAGAGTCATGGAATATGGTGCGGATCAGGGATGACCTAACAGTAGACCAAAAGTCGGAAGTACAAAAAGATATTAGCGGAGTTTAAGGATGTCCTCACAGATCTGCCAGGACGGACAGATCTAATTTGTCATGATGTCACTCTGACATGCGATCAGCCTATTAGGGTAAAACCGTATCCATTGCCCATGCATTTCAAATCGGCTGTCGAGAGAGAAATTGATGAGATGCAACGACTGGGTATCATTTCTCCATCTGATTCACCATATTCTTTTCCAATGGTTGTGGTTCGCAAGAAGAACGGATCTCTTCGTATATGTATTGACTTTCGGAGATTGAACAGCATCACCGTCGTTGACGCTGAACCAATACCTAATCAGGAAGATCTGTTAACACAACTTACCCACGCTACATATTTCAGCAAACTCGATCTGTCTAGAGGCTATTGGCAGGTACCCCTCGTGGAGGCTGCGAAACCTCTAACAGCGTTTAGCACCCCCAAAGGATTATTTCAGTTCAATGTCATGTGCTTTGGCTTAGTGAACGCGCCAGCCACATTTGTGAGGATGATGAGAAGGTTGTTAGGAAATCGATCTGATATTATTACTTATATCGACGATATATGTTTGTTTCATGAGTCATGGGAGGATCACATGATTGGGTTGTCTTCCCTATTACAGTGTCTAAGAGAGCATAATTTAACGGCACGGCCGAGTAAAGTTTGCATAGGTTTTTAAAGAGTTTAAATTTCTTAGGACATACTGTAGGTCATAATCACCTGAAACCTGAAGATGAGACAGTTACAAAAATTTTACAGTTGCAGACACCCAAAAACAAAAAAGCAAGTGAAAAGTCTAATTGGACTTGTGAATTTTTATCACAAGTTCATCCCTCAGTTCTCTTCCATTGCAGCTACACTTACCTCGCTAACGAGTAATGGGATGCCAAATAGGGTCGTGTGGACACAAGATTGCGAGATAGCCTTATCCAAAATCAAGAGGGTGTTCTCTAGGAAACCCATCTTACTGTTGCCAGATTTACGCAAACCCTTTGTTTTGCGGACAGACGCATCTTCTGTAGGAATTGGTGCTTGTTTAATGCAAGACCACCAGAGTACCTTACATCCAGTGATGTATGTGAGTCGTAAGCTGTTGCCGGCTGAGACCAGGTACTCTACGATTGAAAGGGAGTGCTTGGCAATTGTGTGGGCAGTTTCAAAGTTGTCCCGATATTTGATAGGTTCACATTTTGTATTACAGACAGACCATCGACCACTCTCATTTTTACAGTCGTCAAAATCGACAAGCTCAAAATTAACTCGTTGGGCTCTCTTACTACAACAGTACAAGTTTACTGTTTTACCTCTAGAGGGTAAGCTTAACGTGGTAGCTGACACTCTGTCTCGTTTGTAGAATGCTTGTTTATTTCTTAGTTTTCCCCCACATGATGTTTAATTGAGTATGCAAGATGTGTGAAGACAAAAAGGAAATGAATGTATACTTGGCTCAAAAGCCGGATGTTTGGTGTTTGGAGTGCGTCCAGCCGCCCTCCAGAGAGAGGAAAAAAAAAAAAACTTCGTTTTTTTACCCAGGGGGGGAGAGTAGATGTCACAGTGTGATGAACACAGCTGGGGACTGGCAGTGCTCCGCTGGGGGCGGGTACATAATGTCAGTCGGGTATGAGACGTGTTCTCATACACATAACTTAACAACAGAGACTGCGAGGTCAGCAGGTCAGAGGTGAACGCAAGGGGCGTTCTGATTGGGGCAGTCAAGAAGAGAGCGGGGAGATTTGTGGTCATGATGGCGGACGTGAACTGTCGAGTGCAAGTCGATATTTATTTGTGACAACATAATGCACTTTGTTATCTGGGATTTTCATTAATGTGTTACACCTCACGGACTATGTATATTGTTGTATCTTTGTGGTGACAAGTATTTAAATACATAAGTCAGAGTTGGGAATACTGATAGTGTTGGTTATTCCTTGAATGTGTTTGACTCCACCCCTCTCTCTCTCTTGTGTGTAGTATTTCGAGGACTAAGGCATAGGTGTATTTAATACAAAATACTCTGTGTCAGTATTCATAATTCGTGTAAGCTCAGGAAGTTTGCCTAATAAATGGTAAATGTTCAGGTGGCCCAGCCGTAGACCATCTTTAATTAGCCATTGTGTCTGATAGGTATGCATTTTATTTTGGCGAGTGATTTAAAAATGTAAATAACAAAAGCAGTTTTAAATACGAAACCCACGAAAATTTATACTAATTAATGTATAAGTATTGCTAAAAATTACAATTAACAGAAATTGTCAGTAGTATATTAAAATAGTCACACAAAAATAGGCACGCACATTTTCACACCACAACACTGAAATTCTAACAAAGTAATTCAAGCAACACTGAGAGAATACGAATTAAAAATAAATAAATAACATAAAAATAAAATAAATCTTGCAAGTAAGGGAAAAAAAACTGTCGAACGCCTGTAGCCAATGAAATTAGAGTGTTTTGAGAAAGTAACAAAGTACTTATTACTTTATGAATTACAGTAATCAACTAATTTTCCAAGGCAGAGACGGCTTTGGTTGCAGGGATTAAGTCAATAAAAAAAAAATTAGTGTATTCATCATCGATAATGGATGTCTCTGTCAGGTATATAGTAGGGCGCGCGTTGCACAGACATCATTAGTGCTTGGGTGAGTGACGCAGGACTGAATTGCATCAGGTAGCAAAGTTTTGGGTTCCACTGAGCACGACCAGGAAGGCTACGGGAGGAAGCATGAAGACTTTCGTCTATAGTGGTTGACACGAAGTGGATTAAAGTATAGAGTGTTGTCTGAGTGTGTAGACAAGACACTATTTTGAGAAAGACCGAGAAGATAGATTTTGATGATAATGACAGTGAATGTGGAAAGATGAGACTATTGGCTTCGAGGGTGATAACCGAGATTGACTCTCCCTCGCCACCCCTGACGTCTTTGATAGCTATAGACTCACCACCTCTGACTACCATAAAGGAGATAAGGTTTAAATAACGACCACAGACACACTATACAGACAATTATATACGTACAGTATAGTTATATATATATATATATATATATATATATATATATATATATATATATACATATATATATATATATATATATATATATATATATATATATATATATATATATATATATATATATATATATATATATATATATATATATATATATATATATATATATATATATATAGAGAGAGAGAGAGAGAGAGAGAGAGACTGATCCAGTATGAAGTTTATAGTTTATTTACACCACAAAATAAAGTACATATAAAATAAATAAAGTGCGTGTTCGCACACCTGGAAAAAGAACAAACAATTAAAATGATTACAAATGGTAAACCCACAATGTCATCCTTCCGTCACCCTGCAGGGAAGAAAGTTAAGGGTTAAAAAAACGAATTTACTTGGTGGGGTCTCTAACTTAAGAACCACCACTACTAACTAACCTAATATAACTATAAATTTAACACCACAGTCTTGCTGCAGACGTACTAATTGTCTACACTCTATGATTGCATTATCTGATGTCCTACAATGCTAACCACTGCTGCACAAGCACTGATCCACTAAATGACCTTTGTCATCTGCTATCTCAAAGGACGTCCTAACACAACTTTCTATCTGCCTCTAACCCCTCACTCTCCCCTCTGTTTCTGCTCAGTGTCTACTCTGACACCACCGTCGTTTGCTGAAGTGGCGTTTCCGTTATGCACCTCCTCTCGATTGTGTTCGGGAAAGGAATGTTGACCCTTCCTCCCTCTCCCCACCCCCGGACTCCTACTGCTGATGACTTCTGAAATAATGTCTAAGTACTTGACTTAGTATGTAGAGGCTTCACTTGTTGACGCAACCTTAATTCACCTGCCCGGTTATCCATCCTTGGGCTTAGGGCCGTCGGTTTTATTATGACCGATTTTTAAACTACAACACCAGGTCACGCGCCTTTGTTCGGTGTGTGTATATGAGCTTAGAGCTCGGGATTTTAAGAAATCCGTTCACTGAAGAATACTTCACTGCAAATGGAACTGATTCTTTTTTCTGTGGCAGACGTACTTGGCGCCGGTAACCACCGCGTCACCAGTGCTCTTCACCTCTGCTGATATCTCGAGCCCTCAGCTCCTGAGACGACATCTTTCCGTTGAAAAAAATTTAAAGGCAGGTTACACCCTCCATATTTGCCGTGAAAATGGCTGCTGTGGAACAAATAATACAACAGATATACAACACGTAAAAGTATACTCATCTCTAACATCTAACTCCCTTAAATAAATGCATCTCCCCGTCTTCCCCTACACAAGTTTACACAGCGATAACTAATATTCTAACCACAGGTCACTCTACCATACACTTCCCCTCCTCTTAAAAATGTATGTTATGTAAACCCAGCCGCCCAACACAGGCTGACCTAGATCTCTGGCTCGTCAGCCGTCACAACATTTCATACACTGAAGGAAACTCCTGTACTAAAATACTAATGTCTACTTTCTACACTGACCCGGGACTTCGCACAAAATAAAATACACCCCTCTCTAAGAGGTATCTCATCCCACTACATTACCAAAATTAGCACAACTACTTAATCCCCAATTAAATAAAATACACAACAATTAAATGCACACTTAAATAGAATACACTCATCCGCTAGCGTATTACACTGCAACTATTATATTCAAATTGCGGCTATACAGCCGCAAAAATTGCATATACAAAGCACCCATTAATCTTAGCGCTTAACTCTACACAGTTAATATCTCAACAAGCCTCGTTACACAATTGATAGATATTTCTACTATTTATAGAAAAAAATTATATGCACACTTACATTTTAATTATTTCTATAAGATAGTAATTGATGACACTTTCGTTTAAGAAATAAAATATAAACTCCCAGAAGGAACTTACGTTTCTATTGCTATAGTTTTCACGTATGTGCATCTAACTGTCGTCACTTATGTGTGTGTGTATGTGAGTGGTATATATACATATTAATATATATATATATATCATAATAGACTAAGATTCTATTCAGAAACGAATTATCCACACCGCTAAATTTAAATATTTACATACCCAGATACCAAATATCTCGTTGGAGCAATTGATAGTCGTAGTTTTCACGGCTGAATTTTCTGGAAACCAAGAGACCCGCTAATGAGTTACCCTGTTATTTATTACCGGAATACCCACTCCATTTCCCGCGCCGGGGGTCATCGCTGGCGTCCCTCTTAAACCAATGGAATCACTGCAAAAATTAATAAGTGACCTCTGCCAATAATATCGTACGCAAACTCGAGAGTCATGTTTGTTACTGCCCGCGCATCCCCCTTACGTCAAGTTAGCTCACGTGCGCTGGAACGCGGGAGCAGAATCAACTTTGATTCGCTCTAACGTAAGTTCAACGTTACCTGTGTCGTTCTCTACCCGTACCCCCGTCTAAACGCGGGTAGATGGTATTAACGTGAGAAACTGTTTACCCAACCTAATAATACAAGCGCCTGATACAATAACCTGACCGCGATTATTTTACAACGAAACCCTACGTGATCGCAATTACGAAAAGAAACCTGGTGCGGGTAAAATGCAACCTATGGTAATCCCACCTGAAAACGCAATTAATTACCAAGAGAAGAAGACCAAACTCAAGTAGTTACAGGACATAATTACAGATAGAAAAATAATGGGCTCATAGCAACGTAAATAATTACATAGGGAACCGAATGGGGCCTATTGAAAAATAAAATTACAGTACTGCATCACAGTGGTACCAACACGTGTAGCGATTTTTTAATCTGGGACATTGTGGCACTGCTTGTTGAACTGTCATATAATGTGTTTGTGAGGGGCTGTCTTACAGGTAGTGGAGGAAACATAACATCGTAAAGTTCGGCTTTCTGGCTGTAGGTGGCGTTCTGTTTGTTGTTACGTAATTTGTTGGTTATGGGAGCGCTTCTTTGAGGGGCGGGTAAGGTGTGTTGTGCATTTTCATGACGGGCTGATTGTCGTAGATTTTTGATAGGAGAATTAAGACATAGATTGGTCCCTTCTGAATAGAAATAGAATAGGTGATAGTTCAGTGAGAGATGATAATAGAAATAAATTTTCACGAGTGAGATGGTAGAATTAATAGAGGCTGTCCCTAAAATCGAGAATTTTCTCTCTTTCAGCCTATCTTCTACAACAGATTTAGAGGAGTCAGATAGTCTATTATGATATATATATATATATTAATATGTATATATACCACTCACATACACACACACATAAGTGACGACAGTTAGATGCACGTACGTGAAAACTATAGCAGTGGAAATATAGTTATTTGGGACAAGCTGACTAGCACACTGGTATATATTTATGTAAATTTTATTAACATAAAGAAATAGTCCACAACAAATAAGTTTGCTTATCAAGCACATATAATTACACATAGGTTAATGAATTACTAAAAGAATAATAGACCCATAGGTATAATCTTTTCCCCCGATGTTTTGCCCACGATCCTGTTAGAAGAAAAGTGATAGCCCCAAAGAGTCACGGATTCATACGCTATAGTCTAAGGTTTACCATCTAGAGTGTAAGAACAGAGTTAATACCTGAATCTAGTCGAAGGGGAAAACAGCATTAGCAACAAACTTGCATAAAATGAAATTTCAAAGTGAGTGCACAAATCATGTTATAAAGGAATCACTCAGTCCTGCATTCTCTCTCTTCATTCAGCCGTGGGCCCAGGCGTACTTGCTTACCTACAACTTGGGTAGTAACTTCTGGAACAATACTTAGGACACGCACATACAGAATCTCCCGTGTTATTTTTTGGCCAAAAGAACCCCAGTTCCACAAAGACAGGTTGAAGTCACTTCTCCAGGAAACGTTCTCTTGGTTATTATTATTTGGAATTTCTGTTTGTGTCACATTTACTTTGTCCAGGCAAGAAAGTTAACAGCGCGCACAGGGTCAATAACTTGAAGTTTCCCATAACTAGGAAATGTCAGGTAGGTACTTCACTCAGTATAAACAATTGATTGTCACACCACAATTAGTCAAAAATGTTGGAAATGTTATTGATTATAATATGTTTCGCCACAAGGCCTGACTGTATTTGAGATTATTGGGAAGAATTATAAGCTGGCTCGATAGGGCTTGTTACTTCATTTAGTCTTAAGTTAGTGAAATATGGGTACTCTGTTTCTGGATGCGAACGCACTGCCAGACAGGTTTTACTTTGTAAACCCACGTAATTCAGGACACAAATGTTTTTCTTCTCAGATTTTTTCTCATATGTACTATACCGCTGGTAGAGGTAGGGCTTACCCCAGAATACTGTATAAAGAAAAACATATAGAATACATAATATTATACACATATCCTATGTCTACCTCGCGTACAATAACATATATATTCACTTCGGTTATTTAATTTAAATCAGAAACTATAAGCTTAGAGTTTGTCTCATCGTTAAAACTCCCGTGAAATAAATTATAGTCATTACCGAAAATCAATCCTCATGAATTAGAAATACGTACATATTTCGTCAATACTCAATGATGACTCAATGCATTAATTTAGTTTAGTTAAAATATTCTCTACTAGTTACTAGCAGTTTAATTACATTTAATTATAGCTGAATGAGTTTTTTCGCTAGAAATTATAACTTATTCTGCTATCCACTGTAACGCGTAAACTAGAGAATATAACAGACTTATCATTTAACCATTCTGCACAGAAATAAAACTAGTGAAAATGAAAAAGGCGATCACCACTTAAATCACTCAACACTACTAGATATTTAATATTACCTCCAAGACAGAACTACAGGTATCACAACGAAGCTGAGATATACACTTATAAATAAGTATCAAGAACGAAGCGATCTGTCTACTGCAACTTAGGAGGACTGAATGATGAAGTCTAAACTACTCTGGTATATTATCTGAAACAAGACACAGGATGCACGCCATATTCGAAAACCCGATATTAGCGTCCCGTCTTAACACTTCACATTAATTCATGCGCCGTCCCTAAAACTGCCAGTGCTCGTTCTGACACCTACAGCTACCTCTGGTCATTTCCGAGCGATGCATGTTGGCGCCTTTCACCCCCATCACCGAGAAACGTAACCGTAGAAGCTACGTGTCAGATGAAAATGTTAGACGATTGTCTGCCCTCATATGTCTGTCGAGACGAATTTCACACTATTCGTTCTACTCAAGAACCTAGCTTAACAGCAATAAACTGCGTTGCTAAATAAGAAAAAAGATAGGCGAAGGTTTGAATGGGAGAGTTATATTTTTCACATTCAAACGAATGCGAAATAAAGGATAAAAGTATAAAAGAGCGATAATAAAGTAGAAGACACGGCTAGACTAGAGAAAAGATATAGAAATTTATTAATCATAAATCTCTCTGCGACACTGATCTCATGGTAGATCGGTTTGTGTTCGTTGTGTCTGGTGGGTTGTCGTGTTGCGTTTGCTGCGGGTAGTTGATGTTTTTTGCTAGGATGCTGCTACCTAGTTTTGATGTATGTATTTGATCTACGTAAATGCGTTTCTTTGGTGCTCCAGAGTTGCCGGCGAAGAAAGGAGTGTTGTTGATAAAGCCAATGTTGTTGTGTTCACAATAGTTCTGGAGTGTCTTGTAGTTGTTATCGGCTACGCAACGTCGGAAGCCATAGCAAAGCGGAATAATGGATGACATAAAAATGGAGGTGTTAGGAAATTTGTGTTTTATTGTAGTGGTCAGTTAGGAAATCACCGAAGGGCTAACGCTGTGTCCAATCATTATGTCGTTGATCCCTACATGTACTGTTGTTCTTGTAATGTTATGATGTATGTCGAACCTATAAATTCTATCAATTAATCTTTCAGTTCCAGCTCCAGGTATCGCTAAAACTGAGACAGTTTCCTCTTTTGTAGTAGACATACGATCATTGTATAAGCCTTTTAGGAGAGAGTTGCCATATTATAATATGTGTTGCTTTACTACATGGTTCTTGACTCGGCTTTCGTTTTGATTCTTGCTGCCGCCATTGATTTCCCTGGTGTGAATCGTCCTGAATAGTCTGGGTGTTTTCATCGGGTGGTTGTGGTGTCAGTATCTGATCTGGTAGCGGCGTTAATGCCTGTTCATTTTGTACTGAACTCTGGTTCAAGGCGGTTAACCTGTTGCTTACTTTTACACTAATAGGGTAAGCTTCGTGCGCACGGGAATCCTCAAGTTTTTTAATGTTACATTGGTGCGGCTTGCGGCATTCGTTTCATGTATGTGCTTTGGAGGATCTCCAAAAGTTTCAGGTACTATAAGAAGATGTTCCGAGTGCTCTGTTTTATAAATAGAAAAATCGGTTCGTAGTTGCTCAACGATGTTTTTCATATTGGAATTACCTTCTCTCAGATGCAGTATTTCCTTTTTGAGCAGTTCGTTTTCTGCGCTGATCGATTTATAGACATTAGTCGTCAGGTCGGCAATTAGTGTTCGAAGGGTGTCCTCCATTTTGAGCATCAGCTTCTGGCAGCACTGCGCATTTATCATGTGAGTGACGTCTGGGTGGCTGATAATGTGATGTTTATTGCGAGCTGTGGTAAACATATAGTCGAGTCCGATTCTGTGGTACAAATTATGTATTGTCGTCTCGAGTCCGTTTCCAAGGTCAGTCTGGTAGTGTTTGGTACACTTTGTGCGAAATGCCTCATAATGATATGTATTGTGGAAGAGTACAGTAGCACATTTACTGTCATTTTCTATTTTTAAGGTTAAATACGACTCTTCGTTACATCCCTTCAGTTTAACGCGGAGAGCCCTGTTTTTGTCTAGGGTGTAATTTTTGATCGTGGTCGGGCAAAATCTACAGTCCGTAGCGGCTTTTATTACCTGCGACCAATGGCCGATATCTAAGTGTGACATGTTTACATGCCCACTGGGATTAATTGCCAGTAAAATACATTGATCCGCTGGAAACCTTATCTGTTTACGAGGGATTGGTTGATAAGAAAATACACTGGCTGACCTTCCCTTCTTTTACAGCGGTTGTCGTAATTTGAATCTGTTTTGACAACACGGTCATATTTACAGCGCTCACTATAGGATAAATGGACCGATAGAATAGCCAATCAGGATGCTCCTTTTCTAGTATGTATAAAGAAACCTTTTTATGTTTGACAGAAAGGGCCTATTCTGTGTAATTTATGGGAAGGAGTTATTTTATTTCTTAAGAATAACTATATATGCAGGGTGTTGAGGATTGTTTCATGTTTACAGGCATTTGGATTTGTCGACGATCCGAATGACTGTATCATGGAACACCTCAAACGAATAGAGATATATCTCATCGACCGATGTCGATGATTGTTACATGTGTGCAGGCATTTGAGTTTTGATCACACTCGAATTGCTGCACCATGGAACATCGCAATTGAATATAGTAACGACATAGTATGCATATCACTATGCATGACGCGTATGTCTTTGTAACGTCATTCGACTTGTGGGCTTCGGCCCCAACGGCAGTGTTTGAAATGCGTGGCATCGCCACTATGGATTGTGTGGCATAGCCACTATATATTCGACTTGTGGGTTTTGACCCGAACGGCAGTGTGTTTCAGATGTGTGGCCATTGCCACTTATATTGTGTGGTATAACCACTTGGAAAGTGTGTGGCGTCGTCCACTTATTACTTGTGTGGCTGGGAAGCCAATTGAGCAGTGTATTTCGTGAATAAAACGTAAGTCGTATTGTTACTAACGCAGTTTGCATAATTATGGCAGATTAGCCAGGCATGGTATGCCAAAGGACATTATGGTACTAGCAATAGTGTAAGACTAGTATAGATAGATATTATACAGCTAGCGGCAAGCGTAAGCCTAGTGTAACGGACATTAGACGACTAGCAGTAGACGTAAGCCTAGCGTAAGAAGTGTATTACAAAACTAGCAGGATAATTAAGTCTAGTGCAAAAGGCTATTGTATAGACTAGCGACGGGAGTAAGTCTAGTTAGCCTCTGAATTTATGCCAAAGGACATTGGCCGTTAAAAGGAACTGACCTCTAACCATAACTCTAGATAGAGATTGATGAACATATGTAATGAAATAATGAGAACTCTTACAGATCGTACATGAATGTGATGTGACTTTTGTTCCCATGTAGTTGGTGTCTGCTCATGGAATGAAAATATTAATTAAATATTTTGAGTCGTCAAAATCACGGTCTTATCAACTGAAGTATTCGGAGTTGAGTTAAATGCTGTTTATCTTCAACTAATCATGACCAGTGATGATTAATGTCTTAACACACTGCATCTCACACTGCTAATATAATCAATAAGACAAGAGACTAATACAGGTCAGTCAAGGGACGAATATTTAATATGAAACATGTTCAGCAGATAATGCATCACACGGGTTAAGCAGACAAGATCGATACCAACGAACAGTATTACGGAATCCTACAAAAGTGATAAGAACCCGAGGGACTTCGACTCTAGAAACAGAATACGCATATAACAACTTGGTCATCCTCAGTAGACTAGGAGTCATCGAAGCACCCATAACATACTGGGGTCCCGAGTCCATAACATATTGGTGTCAGAAAGTGTCTGGATTGCGTGAATACTGGTTCCCCCCTTCAAGTATCGAAGAAAGTTAAACTGATGATGAACGTTTTGAAGCAAATTCATTCATTCAGCCAAACTGGCAATTGAATTGCGCATGTCAGTAAGTGACGTCACTATATCGATGCCGTCAACGTTAGCAGACAACATTGCCTGAGAGAATACTATTTTCTTCTACCACAAGAGACTGATCCAAGCAGGTAGAACAGTAATCTTCCACTCGAGAACCTGAACCAGTGAAGAATGTATTTCTTCAGCAAATTCACCTGAAGCTGCGACGCAGATCGATTGAAGAAGCTACGTTCGAAGACCGAAGCAATACTTTCAAACGGTTGTCCTACTGCGAAGTTCAAGGTCTTCAATCAATGGACTTCAGCTGTTGAAGACACTGTTCGGAACTAGGATTAGAATTACATGCACTCATGTATTTCTCAGAGGGACAGTTAAACAGATAAGTTCTTGATTTTTACTTGTGCGCTTGAACATTATCTTACCGTCCTTGAATTAGCTTTGGTCCACAGTTCATCATCACTTTGCTTACTTTTCTACTCATCATCTGTGTCCCCATTCATGTTTATTCGTATATTTGTATATTCGTCGTGTTTAATATTGACTGGAATTTTCCCCAGGAAAACTTCAGTGAATGTTAACTTCTATTAGATTTGCATGCTTATATTCGCTGACTGAGGATCTGACTGATTATATTTTTTTTTGGAGTCAGGATATAAATGTTTCTTCAGTTCGCAATATAACCATATTTTGTGTACTTAGCAGTTTTGTTATGTAAAATTACGTCATCTTTATTTACGTAATCTCATTTCAGTACTGTTGACAATTGTTTTCGTGTGTGATCTAAAACTTCTTTGTCTACACGTTTCGTTTATGACGACTTGTCTAGTTATATTTTTGTGATGTAAATTCTTTTCTTTCTTTTACTAATTACTGTGTATAAGTCTCCCTTATTTACTTTATAAGTGTAAAGTGTTGTCGTATAACTGAGAAATCATTGCATTGTAACTCATTTGATTGTTTTCACTGTCTTTGTCACATGTTCTTGGAACTTGTTTGTTATTGATTAATATATTCATGTACATATTATAGTGAGTTCTATAGTCCTGGTGTATATTATAGACTACCGAAGGTACTCAGAAACCTATTACCATGTCTACACTACAGGAATTCATAGATATTGGAAAAAGTTATGGGAAATCAGGAGCGGAACTACAAAGTTTTGCAGATACGAAATATGATGAATATTTATCGCGTCTGGAAAGAATTGAACAGCGCGAAGCGACTAAACGAGCTGAAGAGCTTAGGAAGTTTGAATTAACCCAACAAAGGGAAATGAAGGAAAGAGAATTAACCCAAGAGAGGGAACTGAGAGAAAAAGAATTAGCTCACAAGAAAAAGACAGAGAATTCGAGAGGGATAAAATAGCTCAACAAGAAAAAGACAGAGAATTCGAGAGGGATAAAATGGCTCAACAAGAAAAAGACAGAGAACTAGAAAAGGAAAGAATGGAATTAAGGAGAATGGAACTGATGCAACTAGATCAGGCCCATAAAAATGCCATTGAGATGGAAACATTAAAACTTCATGCAGAGAAAGAAAAAGCTTTAGAATTAGCTAAAGTGCAGTCTGAACAGACTAAGACTGCGGCTGCTACAAATATTTTCTATCCTAAGCTAAAAATGCCACATTTTGACCAAACTCGCGATTGCGTTGACTCTTTCTTATCTAGATTCATCATCAAGGTCACAGCTCTGAACATACCCAAGGAAAGATGGAGCAGTCTTTTACTTGATTTTTTGACTGGTGACTCACTTAAATGTTTCATGAGTCTTGACGAAAAGAGTAGAAACGATTTCGAAGTCGTAAAAGAGGTATTACTAAGACGTATCCAGTTAACTGAGTCTGGATTCAGAGATCGTTTTCATGCGGCGAAGCCAAGTAAGGATGCAGATTTTGGCGAATTCATTGCATCTATTAAACATTTTTTTAGCAGATGGATTGATCTTTCGGGTATTAATAAAACATATGAAGGTGTTATAGATCTCATGCTGCGGGATAAAGTTTTATCCGCATGCAGTACTGAATTAGAAGCATTTTTACAGGAAAGACATCCTAATTCTATCGATGAGTATGAAAAACTCGGAAGACAGTATCAAACCGCACATCAGAATAAAGATCTTCATAGATCGTCTATTCGAGATCCTATGCCTGTGTGCGCGGCACACCACGATCACAGACCTCGATCGAAGAGCTTTGATGGACGTTGTCGTTCAGATTATTATCAATCCGACAGAGGTTTTTATAACTTCCGTCGTCATCGCTCTCCTTCGAATTCATATCGACGAGGTTATAGAGGATATTCACCTCATGATCGTGGGTATCACAGATGCAGGGATTATGATGATTCACATCAGAAAGGATACTATAAACAGAGATCATCTTATGATAGAGATGCCAGGAAGGATGACTCTACTGATTTTTATTATAGCAATAAAAAGTCAGTCAATAATAACAAAGGTAATGCCAGATCTCCGTCGAGAGACAAAAGTAAACATAGACATGCAAATAATTGCAGTGTCAAAAAGGAGAAAGGTAATGATGATTCTTCACATCATACTGTTTTTTTTGCAGTTGTCCATGAGGAAGATACCACGTCGTCTATCCCTTTACAATTCCAATTACCTTCTTTGCAATCATCGGAATCTTGGAAGGACGTGACTATTTCTTCTTCACTATCTTCTTCACAACAAGATCAAGTTCGGGATATTCTTATTTCTTTCAAAGATGTCCTCACTGACCTTCCAGGTCAGACATCGCTTATATCCCATGACATCACTCTTACTGATTATAAACCTATCAAACTTAGACCCTATCCTATTTCTTTACACTACAAAGATAGGGTAGAGAAAGAGTTAAAAGAGATGATACATTTAGGTGTAATATCTCCTTCGGAATCACCATATGCATTCCCAATGGTGATTGTTAAGAAGAAGGATGATTCTTTACGTATTTGTATTGACTTTAGGCGATTGAACAAAATTACAATCACAGACGGTGAGCCTATGCCACTTTTAGAAGATCTTTTGTCAGAATTATCTAATGCTACTTTCTTTAACAAACTAGATCTCTCTAAGGGCTACTGGCAAATTCCTCTTGCCGAAAACGCCAAACCTTACACAGCTTTCACAACTCCTTTTGGTCTCTACCAATGGAATTACATGTGTTTTGGTTTGGTGAATGCACCAGCGACGTTTGTGCGCATGATGCGCCGCCTTCTTGGCGATCGTAAAGATGTCATCACGTACATCGATGACATCTGCCTATTCCATGACTCGTGGGAAGACCATATTGATGGTTTAACTTCTCTTCTACATACTTTACGTATGTATGGTTTGACTGTGCGACCTTTAAAGGTCCAAATAGGTTGTCAGGAAATTTCTTTTCTTGGTCACCGCATAGGTAACCACAAACTATATCCTGACGACAATACAGTCAAACGAATTCTAGAAATTTCTACCCCTTCAACTAAGAAACAAGTTAGAAGCCTTTTGGGCTTGGTTAACTATTACCATAAGTTCATCCCGCATTTCGCACAACTATCTACACCTTTGTCCGCACTGTTGACCAAAGGTAGTCCTAATAAGGTATGTTGGGACCAAGATTGCGAAAGCGCTTTAGTAACAATTAAGAAATTATTTAGTAATGCACCGATTTTGTTATTACCGAATATACGTATCCCATTCATACTCCAATCAGATGCCTCGAGTTACTCTATGGGTGGCTGCTTACTGCAATGTTACAAGGAAACACTCCATCCATGTTTCTATGTGTCAAGGAAACTCACTTCGGCTGAACAGAAGTATGCGACAGGTGAACGTGAGCTCCTGTCGATGGTCTGGTGCCTAGAGAAGCTATCAAGATATCTCATCGGCACTCACTTTTTTATCATGACAGACCACAGTCCTCTGACGTATATAACATCTAGAACAATGCGTAACTCTAGAATACATCGATGGTACCTGTTGATTCAAGAATTTTCGTTTACGATTCAGCCTATTGCTGGATCAGACAATAACTTGGCAGATCTTCTATCTCGCAACTTCTCTGAGAAGAAAACGAATTAACTCTTTAGTTACCGTTTTGAGAAGTATTGTTATTATTGTTATGAAATTTCTTATGTCTACTTAATGAGTATGATAGTTATAAGTAAGTAGTACTAATATTAATATTCGACAGACGAGCGTCTTCTCCACCACTATCATCCGTGCCACAAGTGTCACGTTTGGAAGTGAGGGGGATGATGTTGAGGATTGTTTCATGTTTACAGGCATTTGGATTTGTCGACGATCCGAATGACTGTATCATGGAACACCTCAAACGAATAGAGATATATCTCATCGACCGATGTCGATGATTGTTACATGTGTGCAGGCATTTGAGTTTTGATCACACTCGAATTGCTGCACCATGGAACATCGCAATTGAATATAGTAACGACATAGTATGCATATCACTATGCATGACGCGTATGTCTTTGTAACGTCATTCGACTTGTGGGCTTCGGCCCCAACGGCAGTGTTTGAAATGCGTGGCATCGCCACTATGGATTGTGTGGCATAGCCACTATATATTCGACTTGTGGGTTTTGACCCGAACGGCAGTGTGTTTCAGATGTGTGGCCATTGCCACTTATATTGTGTGGTATAACCACTTGGAAAGTGTGTGGCGTCGTCCACTTATTACTTGTGTGGCTGGGAAGCCAATTGAGCAGTGTATTTCGTGAATAAAACGTAAGTCGTATTGTTACTAACGCAGTTTGCATAATTATGGCAGATTAGCCAGGCATGGTATGCCAAAGGACATTATGGTACTAGCAATAGTGTAAGACTAGTATAGATAGATATTATACAGCTAGCGGCAAGCGTAAGCCTAGTGTAACGGACATTAGACGACTAGCAGTAGACGTAAGCCTAGCGTAAGAAGTGTATTACAAAACTAGCAGGATAATTAAGTCTAGTGCAAAAGGCTATTGTATAGACTAGCGACGGGAGTAAGTCTAGTTAGCCTCTGAATTTATGCCAAAGGACATTGGCCGTTAAAAGGAACTGACCTCTAACCATAACTCTAGATAGAGATTGATGAACATGTGTAATGAAATAATGAGAACTCTTACAGATCGTACATGAATGTGATGTGACTTTTGTTCCCATGTAGTTGGTGTCTGCTCATGGAATGAAAATATTAATTAAATATTTTGAGTCGTCAAAATCACGGTCTTATCAACTGAAGTATTCGGAGTTGAGTTAAATGCTGTTTATCTTCAACTAATCATGACCAGTGATGATTAATGTCTTAACACACTGCATCTCACACTGCTAATATAATCAATAAGACAAGAGACTAATACAGGTCAGTCAAGGGACGAATATTTAATATGAAACATGTTCAGCAGATAATGCATCACACGGGTTAAGCAGACAAGATCGATACCAACGAACAGTATTACGGAATCCTACAAAAGTGATAAGAACCCGAGGGACTTCGACTCTAGAAACAGAATACGCATATAACAACTTGGTCATCCTCAGTAGACTAGGAGTCATCGAAGCACCCATAACATACTGGGGTCCCGAGTCCATAACACAGGGAAATACATAACTATTATAACATCTGGGATATTACTTAATAAGTAAGTACAAAGACCGCCTTATAATAGTAATTTATTTAAAGAGAAAAATTGGTTTTAGTGATATTTCTACATCAGGGTAGTTCCCGATTTAGCTACTTAAAAGCTGCATAGATTAAAATGCCGTGTAATAACTAAACCACAAAGATATAGAAAGATAGACATAAATTAGCAGTTTAAATATCACTTTAAATAATTAAAATCGGCACAGTAATAAGTTAGATATAGAATATTTAAACTTAGTCACATTATACGGGCAAGCTGAAAAACGTTTAGATTTTGATTCTTAAACACACATTTGGACCGTGCTTCCGATTGGTCGGACACGGCGCTATATATAGAACTGGGACTTAGGGGAGTTCCGCCACTAAATTTGAATATACCAAGCTGATGGAATCGAGCGCTAACTGTTACTGCAAAGTCTTTTGCCGCTGTGAGCTAGAAGCAGTCTTAGATTCCCAATGAAAGCCTGTATCAGCTTGTGTATTATTGCCTGATGGTAAGAAAGATATATATATATATATATATATATATATATATATATATATATATATATATATATATATATATATATATATATATATATATAGGACATGCATACCATCATAGCTGACAGACGCTGGAGCTGGGTTGGTCATGTCCTCAGAAGAGACCCCGATGCCATCACAAGAACAGCTATGCTTTGGACCCCTGAAGGAAAGCGAAAGAGAGGCCGACCAAAAACAACTTGGCGGAGGACTGGGAGGCTGAGATGCAAAGAATGAACCAGAGTTGGGGCACTGTACGAAGGATGGCCACCGACCGTGCAAAGTGGAATCAATTTGTTGTTGCCCTACAAGACGCCACTAGGCGTGATGGCCACTGACTGCTTTGACGGTCGGTGGTTAAGGATCGAAGAAGAAGATATATATATATATATACATATACATATATATATATATATATATATATATATATATATATATATATATATATATATATATATATATATATATATATATATATATATATATATATTTGTATATATTGTTGATTATTTGCCTGTGTATACCCGCTTATGTGTTCGGTGATGTGTAGAAAGCGAAACTACAGGACTAGTGTGCTGCCATGCCGGCTTACTTGTAAACGTGTGGGATTTTTTAAACAAAAGCCAGCAATGAAAAATGTGTAGAATATTTGTTAAGTATAGCACAATTACGACTGTAAGTTTTAATAGGGTATTTGAATGAGTATTTCATCCTGGAATTACACACTGTTCACGAACATAAAATAGGAGTACAGGAATGGTTAACATGATGTAATCAAGGTGTCACTTGTTATTGTATACTTAACCAAATCATTGTATGGAAGCCAATCATGGGCTAAGGGATCTATCATGGGATGTTTACAGGAAATGAATAATCACATGGAACTGGCTGTAAGAGAAATGAAGTTATATGTCCAGTGCAGATTGTTAGCACCATATCTGAATAATGTTTATATGTGATGTTGTGTGTGTGTGTGGAATAGTGCTGGAACCTACATGGAATGCGGTTATCTTTTATTCCAGGTTCTGTCTCGATATTACAAAGTACGAAAACATCCACTGTAGAGTAAGTCTGTTGGTGCCTACATCTCTTTATTACACAGAACCATACCACGTTTCCCAGCCTGGAGTTGCAGTCTGTGTAATCCTGGCCTGTTGGATGCAGATCATCATCTAATAAGATAGGAAGAATCTAGTTCCACTGCACAGTTACTCCAGCCACAAATACAGTTATAAAAACCACACATAATAAAATAAAAGAACATTTAAGGATGATATACGAAGGACATTTGTTCAATAAAGTTTAATCCTACAGTTCAGGAACAGTGATTATAGTATTAGTAAAGAAAGTAATTGACATTATCTCGTTACCTTTACCATATTAGTCATTATGGAAAAGTACATTCCATATTATTTATTTAATGTTGTAAATACCATTTGATTTCTTTTAGAATTCCTGACCGAAAAAATAAAGCAGTATAGGACAAATAAATTGTAAATAATTTAAGTCAGTCTTGCTTAATAATTTTTATTAAGTTAATGTTCTGTATTGAGATTTAATACATATAATTAATTCAATTTTCCCCTAGATAACTAGCCATTAAAACAAAAGTATATTCATTAATCAATGTGGGATCTCTAGAGGTAGCAGTTAGATCTTCAGTACCCAACATTATCATCATACCTGAAGGTTTACAAAGCTTGACCCCACTGTGATGTCGATACACCCTTACTCTTTCCAGAGAAGGGGGTATTTCTTTTAAGTCTCTTATCTGGCACTATCCTGGTATCATCTGATACATCTATTTGTCCAGGATATCTTTAATTTTAATAACATTCAAACCTCTCGAGACAGCTATTTGTGCTCTTCTGACGGATTTAACGCGCAAAGGAAATCCTGATATAATTGTTTGGTCAGCCCAGTGTGAATTGGCATACCAAGAGTTAAAGGAAAAGCTTACAAGCAAGCCAATCTTGAAATTACCTGATTTGAGTCAGGAATTTGTGGTGAGAAGTGACGCAAGCAATGTAGGCCTGGGGGCTACTTTGTTGCAAAGATCATCGTCACCAGATGGGGAGCTGAACCCAGTCGCTTATGCTAGCCGCAAGTTGAACAAAGCGGAGCAAAACTATCCAACAAGCGAGAAAGAATGTCTAGCTTTAATCTGGGCGATACGAAAGTTCCAGATCTATCTATATGGAAGAACATTTGTGGTCCAAACGGATCATCAGCCCCTAGTATTCTTATCACAGGCAAAGCATGAACATGCTCGTTTATTACGATGGTCGTTGCTCCTACAGCCATATTCATTCACTATTGAATATATCCCGGGGTTACAGAACGTCGGTGCAGATTTCCTTAGTAGGCATCCCTTTGATCCAAATCAGAGTATTCAACAGGCATAAGGAGTTAAATTTATCTATGTGTATCACTGTTTTGGAACTAGCATCTGGCAGGTTCTTAAGTGGGGAGATGTGTGATAAAGTACATTGATACAGCGATAAAAGTATTAATTATAAGTAATAATGTCAAAATAATATGTGTAGAAATAGAAATAGTATAGTTGTAACGCGTCTTCTTCCCCGCGCCAGTCATCGCATTGAGATAAGAACGTAGTGTGAAACCTTATTGCCGCGCTAGTGGTATTGGACTTTATAACTCGCCCGTCAAGGGTTAACGGTAAAAAGTTTGAAAAAGACAAGCTTAGGTGTTCCACGAAAAATAGTAAGAATAAAACAGTGGAGGCATAAACGAACGCATAAAAGTGAGAGAGAGAGCGCACATGTCACAAATTGTCAAGCGTTAGATTCTTGGGACTAGCTACCCCAAGACGACAGTGCGAGACAATACCGTGGCAGATGTTCGGTAACGTGTCAAAGCTTTGTAGAATTTCAAAATACCCCGGAAAACCCACTACTTGTTCGGACTATAGGCACACTGAAAAAAATATATATATACACACAGACAGCGCTTTCCCTGGAAAAGTGTCCATTTTATGACGTAACCGACTAGTAGTTTCAGTTTTGGACAACGCAAAAGCGGAGAAAAGATGGCGTACTTTATATATATATATATATATATATATATATATATATATATATATATATATATATATATATATATATATATATATATATATATATATATATATATATATATATGTATATATATATATATATATATTTTTTTTTTTTTTCGTACGCCCGCTAATACTCGAGGCAAAATCTCAGGTTATTATTAAAGTCTAACCTGACATTGATTTTACGTGAGTATCCCTTTTTTCTTGTACAGAGACAGGTGTCCCTCGCCATTCAGGCAGATACTCGCCGATTTCGGAGGTACCCATTAGAGCAGGGTCGGCTCAGGAGCCGCCATTCCCTGGTCGACGACACTCCTTCAAATGTCATCGCCAGGTCTCGAGTTAATCCAGTCCAAATCCCGGTCGACGAAAAATCCTCAAATGCCGTCGCCCGGGTTTGATCCTGAATCACCCGGTCGCCAGAGCGGTGTTGTAACCACTACGCTAGCGCGGCTTTATATGATAGTGGAAATTGAAACTAACTCTGGAAAAAATATGGACTTCCTTATTAATAGACTTAGGATCATAAAAGTTAGCTAGTTTAAGAGCTTATCGTCTCTTGATAAATAATATGCTTGAAACTAGAAAATCCGACAGATAATAAGGAAGATATGGACAAAAGACGGTATTGGATATGACAGACAGACCAACACATGCTCGTTTTTACTTTCACTAACGTTGATTTTTTGACGCATCCTTGAAAAAAGGGTACATGTATTCTATTGGAGAGGGAAGGGGGGGGGGGGGGTAGACAAGGAGAGAGAAATTATGGGATGGCTTAACAATAAATATATTTTAGCTGTGGAAATCTAAGAATGAGTGAGGAGAAAACTTGTTATGTCCAAAAATCAAGTCTGTTAATGCCAATATTTTCAAATTCAAACTAAAAAAGCATAGTAGTTGGTTCTCATTGGCCAACGCATTTTATATTAAGGTAAACGTAGAGGGGTTATTCGCCATTTGCATAATATAGTCCATTAAATAGGACGTTGTCATTTTGTGAAGTGTGATTGCCTTACTAAATTAAATATATAAGTAAAACAAACGGGCATCACAGTCCAGCAAGCAGGACATCTGAAGTCTGCTAATCAACGTACCTGTGTTTATTCATTGAATTTATGGTAAGGCAGAAATTATTCATATATATTTTGTTTAAAAATGTGAGTGAGAGATACTGCCATTGCGAAAGTAAGTACCGAGGTCCTTAGCTGATTTATGCAGGACCTAGAGGTAGATTTATGCTATAACACATTGCCAGTTTTGTAAAATGCACATGTTTTGTGAGATAAAAATGTTTTCTTAGGTGACCAGAGGGACACAGCTCACCTATCCTACTGTATGGAAGAAAAGAAAGATTAATATTATTATTGCAGATGTAGGGCCGCCTTGAGAGAAGAGACATGTGAACAACACTAGTACACTTTGTAATGGACGAGCTGGGTTTGTTAGATATGACCCAGATCTTTATTTTCATGTATTATAACTTGTAGAAATAACAGTTTAAGTATGATATCAACAAGGAGGCATTATTTCATTGTTACAGGGTTTTTATCTGACACTAGTCCGGTGCCAGATGTCTGTGAAAAGCAGTTGAGAAGTCTTTTCATTTCCAGTAGTGACAGGGATCTACAGAGTTCACCCTGTTACTTTTGGGCCAGTATCAAGTGATCAATTTTACAGCAAGAATATGGACAGTTCAAGTTGTGCCAGCTAAGTATATTATCTGGCACACGACGCTTCATCAGCATCAATTACCAGTGACCCTTATATAACCTAATAAAAATATTCCCCAAAGAATTAGACATTGAACATTGTGTAGTAAAGAACTGGGGAGGATTAAAGAATCCCAAACAGCCATCCAGTTGTTAGAAACCAGTAATATTGAACATTTAGTAATACTATTATTATAATTTAACAGTATATGTTGGACAAATTGTCCCTGTGGGTTAAAACTTTGCATTTTCTGTATATACCTTGAGTTCTTTTAATTTTGAAAGTCCTGACCAGAAGAATACTAGGTTCAGGACCAATAAATTGTACAGAAAATAGTCTCATATAAAAAGTTAACCGAGGTGTTAGTTCATTTGATCATAGACTTTAATATTTGTTTATGTGTGTGTGTGGGTTAGTGTTAGATTTCCATCACACCACACTGGCATAACCCTAGACAATAGACGTAGCTATCATACATACTAGTCAAGAATAGGTCTGATTGAGGTCATAAGGTGGTAGCAGAAAGGTCCTCTGATAACTCAATCCAAAATTTGTTATAATCAGGGACCTTCACAGCTGACCTCATTCAGTACAATAATAATTCAGAACAACAACATTACATAACATTAAAAACCACCACAATGACTCATTTGTGTAATTTCAAGCAGTGACTGCACAGTGTAGCCTCATGTTCATAGTGATTCGAGACCTTACAGGGACGATTATGACCTTCAAGGTTTTCACATGCTCAACTATCTGTGGTTCTTGCAACATCACATTTAGCTATAACATCATCAGTCCATTCAAAAGCTTCATTGCCTTTACTAGGGTTAATACACTGAAGATATACGTGAAGGATCTGAAGTAAATTTAAGACAGCTTTTATTGTCAAAAGGCTAATACTTCTAAATATGTCCACCATGTGTTACACTTGCAGTTGTTCGTGCCAGATCATCATCTGTAATATTTAAACATTATCAAGATCAGCTACACAAAACAAGAATCAACGACGCTAAACAAATCTACAGTTTGTCAGTTAATACAACCAGAAGGCGACTGCGTCTTATCGGCAATCAGGACTGAAATCGTATCCTGATCCAAGTTCTATACGTTTATTTAATAATTCACAACTACCATCTAGAGTTCCTAGATTCTTAGTTATACCATTGGTTTGATTATGGATATCCATATTTGATAGAATATTTCATTGGTTTGATTATGGATATCCATATTTGATAGAACATTTCATTGGTTTAATTATGGATATCCATATTTGATAGAATATTTCACTGGTTTGATTATGGATATCCATATTTGATAGAACATTTCATTGGTTTGATTATGGATATCCATATTTGATAGAATATTTCATTGGTTTGATTATGGATATCCATATTTGATAGAATATTTCATTGGTTTGATTATGGATATCCATATTTGATAGAATATTTCATTAGTTTGATTTTGGATATCCATATTTGATAGAACATTTCATTGGTTTGATTATGGATATCCATATTTGATAGAACATTTCATTGGTTTGATTATGGATATCCATATTTGATAGAACATTTCATTGGTTTGATTATGGATATCCATATTTGATAGAATATTTCATTGGTTTGATTATGGATATCCATATTTGATAGAACATTTCACTGGTTTGGTTTGGTTTTAAGGACTATCTTCATTGCACGCAGACTAGTCCATCAGTGCTCACATCTCCTCCCTTAGATAACACAAGGAGGATATCAGCACAGTGCACGAACTCAATAGCACCAGCGAGAATTCTAATGTGTGTTTATATACAAGTCTTACATTCTATAAATATTTGTATATGTAGGATGTTGGGCCCCTGCCCTAAAAAAAAATGTAAAAATTAGAAACCTACCCACCATAAAAATAAAAATAGAACATCCCATTACATCACCACATCTGTAGCGAGAGGAAAGATATAATGATGATGATAATGTCCTGGACAAAAAGGTGTATCAGATGATACCAGGATAGTGCCAGATAAGAGACTGGTCTTAAAAGAAATACCCCATTCTCTGAAAAGAGTAATGGTGTATCGAAGTCAACGGTAGAGTCAAGCTATATAGATCACTAGGTGAGATGGTAATGGCAATCCTAGTTACCTATGGTGCCCCTCTCCAGACCAACCTAAGGCTATGACTCTGCTAGGGGTAATTAACTAACCAACAAGAACTTTGAACCAAATTTAAATAATTCACTGAAAACTGTGGGTACAATGTATAATCTATTTATATACAAGATCTTTTTCTTTGGTTCTTCAGTTAAAATTTCAAATAAAATCAAATTGCTTTCAATATAACATCTCTTTCACTTTAATTATATATCACCTTTACATTTAATTTATAAAATTCATTTTTCGACTGTTCTCTGGATCCTTGGTGGAATCTGTCTTCCTTTTGTGTTTTTTTAATACAATATCAATGTTAATTTATAACGATTCATATGACTGTCATTTGTCGTCTATATAAACCACCAGCTATAATAGATAGGGAGCCGCGGTAGCATAGTGGTTAGTGCACTGGCTTCCTAGCTCAGTTGTCTATGGTTCGATCCCCAGATGAGGTGGGATATTTTTAGGCGACAAACGGCTCCTGGGTCGACCAAGCCCCATCTCACCAGAGCAACTCTGGGAAGGTTAAGGCGGCCGGCGTGATACTGACCACATCACCCCTAGTGTGCCGATGGTCAAGAAAATATGGGCCTAACACCATATTCCCAATATGCCTCAATGGGCGTGTAATGGATCCTTATAATAGATAGCATCATTACACTGTTTATTCGTAGGTGTGTATATGGTACTTGAAAGTTGAAGTAGCCCAACAAAGAGCTACTTATTTGTAAAACGTCCTGCTAGGCCTCGTACAGCAATATGATTGGAGAGAACCCCACCGCTGCGGGTCTTCCAAATCGTCAAGATGACACAGTTAATACTGGCAACAGCTCTGACAAACTTGAACATCTATTAGCTCACTTGGTCACATATATTTTGTATGACACTCAGGGCAGGATATAACCTGAAACATAATATACAACCTACATAGTATCGCTCATTGTCTCCCTACACAGACAGGAGGTATAATGAGACAGTTCAGACAAGCTGTGGTAAATGTCGTAAATTTATTTTTGAGAGAAAGAGTCTAGAAATAGTAGACCGGTTTAGAGTGTAGAATGATGATGAAAACTCAGTGATAGAAATGTATAGATTTAAATATGATGCTCCACAGAGTGCTGGAGGAGAGTAAAGACAGACTTATTTACGACAAATCGTTTCTCTCAATCTTCTCTTCCACTCTCCTGGTCAAACAATTATTTGCCAGTTTTCCAGACACACGTCTGCGCTCACACCGATTTGGTGCTTCAATCACTCAGACGACGTGGATACAGCTATATTAAACAAATAGGGAATTTTGGGCTTTTGGGTATTCCAACACAGTCCGATATAAGTTTATGATGTTTATTAACCTAAAAGATCAAATCACAAAAAACCAATATCAAGTGTTACATAACATTATCATAAGTACAGAAAAATGCAAATATCAAGGTAGGGAGGGGATGAAGAAGATTGGTATCGACTAAGCCCTTCCCGCTTGTATTAGACAAAGATAAACCCAGTCTCAAGATAGATAGTTATCAGGAGCATAGGAAAGTTAACCCAACAGTGAATTTAATTACTCTGAAAGAGGTGTTACAATATTAGTTATGGTGGTAGATAAAAAAATACTGTTATCCCAATGGTGTCTTCCCTTTACTAAGCAAAGAAAAAGGGGGGGGGGATGAAACAGAGTTAACAAATTATCCCACTAAAGGAACAATGCCGGGTATACAGAAAACGTATTACCCGGTAGGCAAGTTAACAAATGGTTTGTTGCAAAAAAATTAAATCTCCTGTCATTCATGCACACTGTGAGGATCCACACTCATATATACTCACACACTTACCGATTTCAGCATCAGACAATCCATAGCATGATATACACAGTACTTAAACTCTTTACGTGTGACAACTGTCCAGTCCTTCTATGTCCCGCCCCAGATAATGCGAGGTTTCACTGAGAGCAAATATTCCCGCTTATCGCCGGACTTGAAGTTCTAAGAGTTCTTGTGTTTTATTATAAATAAACGAGTCTATGGGATGGCACTGACGCGGTTCGACATAGGGGTGAAAAATGAGGTGATGGTATAATCCTTCAGGGCGTGATGATAGCCACTGACCGGTAAAGTTTTTTATCCAGTGAGGAAAAACTAGGCTCAGTCACAGTCAGGTAAATCGGTAATCTCTCACAATAGAGCAGTATATAAACTATCGCTACTGGCACTGTTCATCTTCCAGTTTATCTTACAGATTGTAAGTTAAATTGATGATAATAATCAAATGATCTTGGGTAGGCTTTCTTTCATGTAATTATGTTAGCTAGGCCGCACCGGACCACCACAAGATTTACTTTAAAAAAATGTCTCATCAAACTGTCTGGAAGTTTAAGAACCGAGTATGGAAACTCTGAAAGATTTCGTTATTGCTGGGATTGCAAAAGGTGATCAATCGTTTTGCACAGAAATAGAACTCACTGCAAATATAAATGAAAATCCATGGGATAATCTAGCAAGATTTCAAATATCGCTTGTGCTTCTATCAAGTTCTGGCCAGCGAATGATGAAGTGTATTTCTACGTGATCTGTATATCTACAACTGGAATGCAAGATGAGTGGGACAAGAGAAACTTGACAGCTTTTTTTTATCTCGGACGGATTTTGGGGATCTGACCGCCAGACCACAAAGAGAGCAGCCGCCCCTGGCCTCTCGTATCTTCGCTCGCTGCTTGCGTCAGCTTTCCCCGTTCGCTCTGGCTGCGATCGGTTCCGTGCTAAACACCGAGATTCGAAATCGCTTCAGGGACCACTACTGTCTTTGATAGCATGCCGCCCGTCCTTCCTGAGATCTCCACCAGTGTCTTTCTTCAGATCGCTCTGGTCCATCTTGCGAGCGGTTGAGTTCGCGCGGAGATGATAAATACCAGCGAGAAACAAGCTTCTCTGCTCGGGGATCGTCTCAGTGTCTTTGATCTCGTGCCGCATACTAAGTGAGTCCCGGTGGAAACGGTTCGCTCTGGCGAAACGAAAAGTTACAACAAATGTTCAGGGGTTCTAATGTTATGAAAAGCTAAAAGTCCCTTTAAATCATCCATCATATCAGGGAAAATTCACTTGTCGAACTAGACGTACGTCACAGTAAATCATAAGAGACATAGTAAGTCATGAATAACACAATTCGTTCAAGTTCCAGCGCAATATTTCAGTAACTCACTTTTTACAGTTCTGTCCATGATTTCGTTCTTTAAAATCATATAGGCCTTATGGTATTCATTGTGTCATATATCAAATAATACAGAAAATCAATCTGTTAGTCATTCCTTCTTCCAGTTTGGATAGTCCTTTCCAGCAAACATAATATCTTTAAAACGCTTTCCACAAACAACTAGCTCAGTCTATTCATTCTACTGATTTAATACACAATTAAACTAAACCAACACACTTCGGGTTTTCCTCCAGAGATAGCGCAATGATTCTACACATGCCAATATTACTCTAAGCACACATTGATAATATATTTACATGTGTGTGTGTGATATATATATATATATATATATATATATATATATATATATATATATATATATATATATATATATATATATATATAATTAACATCTCGCTTACCCTCAATCACAGACAGGCTTTTAATGGTTACACAGTCTGCACACACTTCTGCAAATGGCAAAGGAGTTGATACAAATGCTGTGCTCCGTGTCTGTTGTTTGAATTAGGCGGCGAGTGTATGTGTGCCTTCCGTTCCCTCCCATTATATAGTGGACTTGCGGATGTACGAGATAACAACTAGACCAAAGTACTTTTGCATACATCCAAATTCGTGTAGGTAGGGCAAGGTGTGCTTAGATGACAAATATAAAATAATTCTGGAATCCTTATTTCTGCACCGATTTCCTCCATCGTAGGCTTATTTTACGCATATGAATGAGCTCTGTTATTATGGATATCCACTTTATCATATAGTTTATCCGACTATTCACTAGAGCAGCCGAAACAGGGAAAACACAACATGGTTCATACTCCACTGTCTTCTATTCATAATAACTTCGGCTCTACTATACATCCAGTGAATCTATTGCAATCTGCCTAAGGCTAATTATTCCTACGTATTATTGAACTGGGTCCTTCTTTAACTAGGTACTCCATGATTATTTGCACACTGCCTTTCCAAATATTATCAATATCTACGCTTTTGTTGTCTCCATGTTGACTAGCCTAGCGATTCTCCAACACTACGTGTACCAAGCTGGCGTTTCATTGGTCAGTTACATCAACGGAGTTTGCGCGGTGATAAATTTTGAATGATGCCGAGATATGATTCAGACTTCGTTACACCATCTCATAGATGATTATTACTATATGTATTTACAAATAGGTAGATGTGGCCTAGAGATTGAAACTGTAACCAATACTTATTTAATTCACCACTCATACTGTCTTTGGAAAGATGTCTTGTAAATGGGCCATATAGGAGTATTTCTTCTTATGAGAAATGAATCTTCATTTTCTAAATCTTTTCGGGATATTATAGGTCAGAATTCGCGGGAGATATAGCAAATGCTCTTCAGCCTTCCCGAAATATATCTATCTACTGAAGAATATTTTCTTCCTCTTCTACACCTCAACATCTTATACAGGTATCTCGCTTTGGAAGCTATACTTTCGGAACAGCCTGAGTGTATTAATTCTTCATATCAGATCAATTCATTTCCCTTTACCTACACAATGCAGATTCCCCATATAAAGAATTATCTTAACCTTCCATCAAATTAGTCTCGTCTTTTGTCACGAAAGATACAATCTTTTATTCATTGCGCGTTTCCGGAAATAAAAACGCGCACCTGTTGAAACAACAGGGAATTGTTCCAATCCTTAATAATGGTCGATGTTTTATTTTAGAGACTAATCCTCGTTTTTTTACACGCTTTTCTTTAACTTGCCTTGTATGTCACTCTCTTGTCACCTTCAAATCTTGCAATCAATTGTTCAATCACTTCCAGATGAGCAATAGCTCTGAAACTTGGCATAGTTGTGTATTCCCCATGACAATACAATAATCAGTCGTAAAAGTAATAAAATGAATAACATTAAAATGAATATTAATTTTTTTTTATTGTATCATCAGTGAAATGGGCGATAACTGCAAATAATCTAGGTGTATTCTTTCCAACAAGATTGTCTCTCTTTAGAGAAATGTTGAAACTTCTCTCCCCCCCCCCCCTTTCCACAGACGCGCGTGCACAGACACACAGTGCAAATACATGTAATTTACAACTCTCCATCGAAATTGCTTCCCTGAAATTTAGACATAGACACAAACTGATGAAAATATTTAAAATTTAATTTATTGTAATTTACAACTCTTATCGAAATTTAAAAAAATAAAAATATTTACTTTCCGTGAAATATACTGAATAATGAAATCCGCCTCCTGTGCTCTGGACTCGTTTATCGCAAACTGATGATTTCATTAGCAGATCGATTACATTTGACTTAAATTTAAAAAAAAAAAAAAAAAAAAACACTAAAAAGAAGAAAATAAAAATATTTTTAAAAAATATTCTAAACATACGCTTTTAATGCACTAAAAAGCCACAAATAATTTTTTCAAGGAGCTTATAGCTTGCAGTCAAAAAATGTAACATTTAATTGACAAAAAGCGTGGGGCGCTGATTTTGCATGAAATTAACTTCTGCTTTATACTTCATTAGACACTTATGGATAAAATATATGATAAGCGCTTAAGCGCCCCACGCTTTTTGTCAATTTGATGTTACATTTTTTGACTGCAAGCTGAAAATTCCTTGAACAATTATTTGTGGCTTTTCAGTGCATTAAAAGCGTGTGTTTAAACTATTTTTTAAAATATTTTTTTATTACTATTTTAAATTCGGGTGAGTATGAATAAAGAATGGAGTTCGTTACCATCGAAATCACTTGGCCGATTTAGTCGCTCAGGTTGATCTCCCTTGAATAATTTTTCGGAGAACGAACGAACGAACTTTATTTTCAAAGGGCTGAGAATTGGGCACGCAGGCCCGTCTAACATTCTGCCCTTTCTTTCGGAGACAAATTAATAGAAAGCTAATTATGGCTTTAAAAAAAAATACGTATCAATGCAAGATTTAATAAACATGTTGTGATACAGCAGCTGTTAATTACCAAATTTCAATTCACTGGTTTTTTTCACTTCTCCTCGTGTCATTTTTTACTCTTTCCTCCATAGCTTCATAACCAATGCATCCAGATAAATGACCACATAGGAATTACTGCCGTCATGAGGACATGCAACAGAAAAGGCACACCGAAACTATTTCCAGCCATGTTTTGGCGGATGACTTACGCATACTTGTTTATAAAAGAATTTTCAGAAGTTCTGTCATAAACAGGGATAAGTATACCATGCAGCAACCATGTTACATGAGATCATGTGACTTCTTAAAATACCTCACATAAGCTGGTATTTAATATGTTAAAAAATCTACAACAACAACAAACAGTTGTCTAGTGCGTCAACTTTAAAAAACTCAGCAACACTGAAGCCGTAAAGCCACAATGAAAGTTCCTATAATTTTGATTAGTTCAGATACAAATTTGATGTTTGACGATATAATTTTGTCAAGTACTTAACGTTAAAATTTATTACAATCGGTCACGTAGTTTCCGAGTTATTTTTTGCAAAACAGAGAGATAGACCGGTCAGAGAAAATTCATTTCAACGTTGACAATTTTCAGTTGCTAAGGCGCTACAAACTGAATGGAAAATCATTTAAAAGCCAAAACGGTTTTTGTTTTCAGAATCAAATCCTGTGAATACCTTGGTACTTAAACGTAATGATCTCTTCGTTAATACAAAAACATAGAGACAGACCGGAGAGAGTGAAATTCATCTCGCTGTTTTTAATTTTCAATTTGCTAAAGCCTTGAAAACTGAATGGAAATCTGTATTTAAAATAATAAAAAAAGATTTATGTACTCAAAATCCAGTTCCGTGATCACCTAGGTACTTAAATCTCATGAATCTATTCAGTAATATAACTCTGCAGTTCAAATTCCATAATTATGTAATAAAGTGCACACGAAATGAGTCAAACCCCTGTCCGCGTCTACAGTTTGTAATTGGAAAATTCGATTATTTGAGATGGAAGTAGAAACATGACAATGTGCGCTGTTAGGTTGTAAGATACTGAGGTGTTAACATTGTGTATTTAAATTGGCTCAGAGCATCTAGTTTTCCGAAGGTACATGAGAGCTCAGACAGACAGGTGACCGCTTAAACCGTTTCACTGTCTTGTTTTGATTTCCACATAACACAAAATACTTGTGTCCTGGCAGCTGCCTAATATCCTAAGTTAATTATATGTCCAACCGCCCCTACCACTTCGAATTGAAAAATTCAAACATTTTTGGCATGGGAGTAGACGTGTTCTGCAAAAGGATAGGCGAATATTTAAAGGTAATTTATAAGAGATTTACATTTTGCAAATTTAAAAATAACAATATTGTATTTTTCTTCTTCTTCATCGTACACTCTCAGACGTCTACTTGAATGCTTTCAAAGAAAGCAGTAGTCCGCTTGAGGCTATTTGCATCTCTTTAGAACTTTTCCAAAAATGGTACTGGTTTCGGCCATATGCGTTTTCTCTGTTCTACATATGTTGGGCATCTTTGACACAAATGCTCAGCAGTCATTTTATCAGTATTACAGTTACACTCATCCTTGCTTGTCGAATAGATGGTATCCCAACCAGTTGTGGCCTCTGCGGAGTCTGAAGACTACCACTTGTTCTCTTCTGTTGAGCTGGTGGTAATGTTGTATTTGTTATTTTACCTCCATCATTTTTCTTTGAAATATTTCATAAACCATAAATATCGTGTGTGGCAATTGTGTTAAGCTAATGAAAATATTGACATTTTTATTAAAAGTTTGCTTGAATTAAAAGTTAGACTGATTTGTTGGTTTAAAAATTGTATACCCTCTGGTTCTGCTTTCTAAGTAATGCAAAATACTAGAGTTGTAGCGGTTTCTTAATTTCATGAGAATGTTTAAGTCTGTATACATATGACGTGTATGATCAAGCACATAAAGTAACCCAAACTAATCTTGATAACTATCAAAATATTGATAGAGCCGACGGAATTGTCATGCGACAGTATTGTCGAGAGATCTTGGAAAAGCATTCGAAACAAGAGAAATTCCCTTAATGCTAATTGTCTAGTCAAAAGTTATGTAACGATCAATGACACATTCCCACCAATTTTTTTAATGTAATGTGAAAAAAGCACTCATCGCACCGTGAAAGCTGAATTGAACACCTATCAAAAGAGTATGAAGGCGTTGCAATCTTTTCACAGTTCATTGACCATCGACCATAATTCATGGTAAGTTTGACTAAAGGATCCAATGAAGTTGATATGCAGAGGAAAGGAATAAAAAGACCACAGGATGTTTAGTGCCTTCACCAGCGCACGCAGCAGAGGAAGCACAACATAAGCCTTTTCCCGTCTTGTTTTTGAAGGGTTACTTTCTGGGATAATAATTGTCTTTGATTCACCGTCACTGATCGTTAGCTCTTGATGGTGGATAATAATTGTGAATACGCTTCTCCTTAGCCATTAAATTTGTAATGGTCCGTGGTGAACACAAATCTTGGCCAATACTCAGTTATTCTGTTGTTGTTTGTTGTTGTTTAACTAGGGCTCCTGAGCATTTCGCTCTTTTGCAGCCAATACCAAGTAGAAGACTCCTTGGTATTATCTATACTGTAGATCTAGGCTTTTACTGTGGCTTTTCTGCCATTCTGAAACGTGCTGAGTTGAACTTATGAGCTCCACCTTGGCTTGCATTTAAAGGATCGTCACATCTGGTCCCAAGCTAGGAGTGAGAAACGCGGGGCATACTGTGCATTCCCCACCAACCAAGGGAGCTCTCCAACTACGCAGAGCTAACACACTATGATCTGGTTCTAGACTGTCCCAAGGAATTGTCACGTCCTGCAGAGCCACTTCTCAAACCACCCCCTCTCTCCCCCACCCTTTGCCTATCACTGGGTCCATAGTGAAATCCTCATGCATGCAGTCAACCAGGTCAAAGCCAAAGAATCATGTCTGAGGCTCAAGTGAGTTCTCCAAGCTTTGTGTGCAATGCTGGGTTATCAACATGTTTCACCAGTGGGGGAATCCCTGGAAATGTGTGGATGATTTCAAGAGTCAATGAGGATGTAATTAGCCTCATAGATATAGGTTCACTTCCACATTTGTATAACGTAGAATTGTGCATTGCTGTTGGTCATATAAAGATGGCTCCAGATATGCCTCTATACATGTCATTCGGGAGAGAAAATATGTAGGTGTGCACAAAATTGTTTGGCGACAATCATCATCAATAGCTACCATCTCAGCAATGCAGGTCGGCTGCAATTTATCTCCAACAATGTACAGTATGTCTCTTGTCTTGATGGTGCACTCTGGTAGACTTTTTCTTGTCCATCTCTTGATGTTATCTTTGCACTGAAAGTGCTGTATTCTCCTTAAATATTTGCCTTCATCTCTTTCTTTCATTATGCTCTTCTGCAAGGTGTTATGTCTTTTTATATGGGAAAAATATTTTAGCTGCCTAAATTTGATCTCTTTCATTAATTCTCTGTTCATATCTAGGTTTTTTAGGACCTCTTTATTTGTTTTCTTCTCTTTCCATGAGTTGCGCCCCATTCTTCCGTATATCAACATCTCGAGAGCCTCAATTATTTCTTCCAATTGCTTATTCATTGTCCATGTTTCTACATCATACAGTAATGAAGAATGTATATAATCATCGTGATTCTCTGTTTTAATGTATGGGTTAATTGTTTAGAAATTAGTAATTGTCTCATTTTGTTGAATGCCGCGACAATAACAGAAATTAATGGACAAGACAGAGACCTTGTTCGTGTATGGCTGTGTGCGGAGAGCTCCAATTAGAAGTTGTTATGACAATCATCTTCACCTTTCACGTTACAAATCGCTATGTTACCGTATATCAACGTCGTCCACGGGATTATGCAGTGACAAACCGTCATAGGCGCAGTGGTATGCACAAAGTATAAAGCAAATAATGCGAACTATAATACATCTAACATTGTCAACTATAAAATCATAGCCAACAGAAAATTGTAAGGACAAAACAAAAGTACGTATCGGCGCACATGAACTATGAACAGTGCAGTGGGTAGAATTGTTAACAGTCATGGCAAGTTTTATTCAGGCGTAGTCTGTGGACGCCAACACAAAGGACTTAATTTCATTTAATGATGTTGAATAATTGCTGCCTATAGGAAATTTTAGGTGGTCTTTTTTCAAATGTTACCACTTTGTTCATCTGCATAATTATTCTTTCCACAGCATTATATTAGAGCATATTCTTATGCAGTTTATAGATTGTAGCCGTCACAATTTGTTGGGTAACAGATTTAAAACAAATTGAATTGCTTGATAAATTTGTTGCAGTTTTTAGCTTTGCTGAGAACAGCCATCGCCACTAGATGACAAAGAGCAAAATATGGAGCCATCAATGACTGATACCAATTTGTTATTTAATGTATGTGTGTGTTTTGTAACAGCTGCTTCTTTTATTATTGATATATTTTGTCTTGCATCGATTGCTGCTTCCCTATTTTATTGTGTGTGTGTGTGTGTGCGTGTGTGCGTGCGTGCGTGCGTGCGTGCGTGCGCTGTGTGTGTGTGTGTGTGTGTGTGTGTGTGTGTGTGTGTGTGTGTGTGTGTGTGTGTGTGTGTGTGTGTGTGTGTGTGTGTGTGTGTGTTAAATACTTTGTGCTCTGTCTTGTTTTTATTTCTCATAGATTTATTCACTATGCCTTGTAAGAAAAATGTAACGCCTACTTTCATCACGTATACTTGATCTCTCGTGCTTTCAGATATATCTCGTGCTGCCACTAACATCTTCTTATTTGATCCTTTGCCGCCGACTGTCAAAGCAGTCAGTGGGCATCACGCCTGGTGGCGTCTTGTATGGCTGCAACAAACTGTCACTAACATAGCCTTGACCATATACAAGAAAACCAGTTTAAACTGCCAACATATATTTTTTAACAGCTGCTCTCGCTTCAATAGCATTCCCACACGCTTGATCCCACGCTTCTATCTTTCAGTTGGAGATCTTCCGTCGGCTGTACTGCGTCGTTTAGAGCAGTGATTCTCAACGTGGGCCATGCCATATTTGTAGGGGGCCATAGTAAGATGGTATAGTACCTTTTCCAGCTAACAGCGACAATATGGGGGGGGGGGGAAGCCCACAGAGGTAAATGAGGCTCAGGAGGGGGGGGGGCATGAGCAAGAAAACGTTGAGAACCCCTGGTTTAAAGCACGTTTACAACAAATGCTCATTCCAATTAATGATCTGCATTAGTGCCATGCATCACGCCTTCTTAATTGACTTGGATAACTTGAAATCTAACCTCATTCACTAACCACGTCTATTTCCTTCTTATCCGTGCTATTATCCGGTGACACTAATAGGCAACTTAACACTTTGTTAAGCATCCACACACTCCGCCTCAGTACCCTTCCTCCTTCACTGTTCTCCACTCTGGCTTCGAGAGAAACCAAAATTATTTGCATTCCTTCTTATATTTAACTGTCTTCAGAAGAATGATCAGCCCTCAACAAAGGTTTCAAGTTTATTCCTCCTCGTCCTTGATTCGAGAAATATTCTTTGCGGTCAAGGTATCCACAATTTCCATCGGCGCATGCGCTATAACTTTTTGCACGTAATGGCATTGATTTGCTGTATGTTATAAAAGAGAAACAAAAAGCTGTAACGCCATAACATACCATGAATCTCGAAAAAGGCGACTAAGGAGATCTCGACATGAGCCTGGCTATTCGATGCTGTAGAAACTTGAATCCTAAAAATATCAAAAGTAATACGTATGGACTTATATATACATATATATAAACTTGCGTAGAATAAAAAGATTTAACGTGCACGTTTATATCACTAATGTGGAACTGATGACAAGAACCATACAAGTGCCCACCGAAAAACGAGATGAGAAGTAGACGTTGGTGAAGGATAGAACACACATTTCGGAAACCTGTTGATAGCGTTATCAGGCAGTCGTTATTCCGGAATCCCTACGGTAAAAAAAGTGAAGATAGACATGAAAACCTCACGGGGAAGAGAAATGGAAACAAAATAAAAAATAATGAAGAAGGCACGTCAAGACATCAAACTGATTGCACGCACAAGGAGTACTTGACACACGCTTGTTGGAGGGCTATGCACCTTAGGAAGCTGAAAGGTAATATATGAATAAATGACATAGATTTCGACAGGGCTTCCAGAACGGATGTTGATATATTTCGTCATTTAAGCAAAATCTAAATCCGATCTTCTGCTTGTTCGTATTCTCTCAGTCTACTTGAATATTTTAAAAAAATGGCAGTGGTCAGCTTCAGGTTATTTGTATCTCCATTGTAGCGAACGGTTTTTATACGTGTGTAGCGTTAGTAGTATTACTGAAGAAATAGAAATAGTCTTGTGACAAAACGGGGCGGCCCCTCTCGATCTTTCTTTCACAAATTGAGAGAGACCGACCCGTTTTGTCACACTCCAGCAGTATCGATACATTTGTGGTACTGATTTTATTGTGTACTTTCATTTTCTGCTATGTGAAGCAGATATTATGTATTTTCCTACCTACACCCTTCTCATGGATAAGTAGACCTGTTTGGTTGTTATCAATTTCTCCCTACGTTGCAAGGAGCGGCAGCAACCTAACCATGTTGGCTATCGTGAGCGCAGCGATATCAGTATACAGAATAACATGTAAATCGCCTCAGCGCAGTGCTTAATCACCAAAGTTTGGAATACTGGGAGACAACTGATGGACAGACACAGATAAGAGATTACTTCCTGATAAAAGTAATGATTGTTACATTGGGAACACGTTGTTATATGAGTTTACCGACATGTTCGTAAGTTTGTACCCAAGGGCAAGCGGATGTGTACTGCCCATTTTCAGAAACGTAAAGTTTGAAATTTTGCATTAACTGAGTCATGCAACCTTTTTTTTTTAAAATAAAGTTTTGCCTCGTTTTGGCGAGGCGCGTCCCGTTCAACCTAGTTGGTTATATTAGAGCGCATGTCCAAACATAAAAGACTCTTAGGTCTGGTTAATTTAATCCTTCGAGGCGCGCATAACAAAGGCGTGGGAAGGCAGTGAATATAATCTGACCATTTTCTCAAGCTATTTCACTTGAGAAATCGCTCGCCAGATACCAGACCTTGCTACAGTGAAGAATTAGAATTCAGAATTCCTTCTTAAACATACCGGACCCCTTTTATTGGAGAATTTTGGACGGACTTTCATAGCCCAGGAAATCTCTTGCATATTAAATAAGGAAACCGGGACTGAGGAAACTGAAGAAAAACACACGAAGTCAGAGATGGAACATTTTAAATTAACGACACCCCAGACGCGTGCAAGAGGCCGATTAAAGTCTCTTTTATTCATCTGAGCAAAAATGTATGTGAGCCAGGATTGGCTTATTGGGGGTACCAACAGAAAGTACTATCTCTGGAACAAGAAGGGACAGTGGCCTAAGCTTTAAGACGAAGGATCCACTTGGTAGACTCTCCTTGACATTTCTGGGAAACGAGCTACACCCGACAATCTTGATCAGAGACGAGCGTGAGCAGTGTGAAAAGAACCAACCCATAAGAAGGAGCAGAATCGTCATTGACAGCTGTTCAAATCTATGCTGCCACTTTAACTTCTTGTAACATTTCACAATCCATAACGACCGTGAAGATAACTTTTCTTGATCCATAACTATTAAAATTATTTTTCAACTGTTAAAACTTAAGTAATTATTAAATTTTGTTATTTGTAATTATACAAATAATGGCATTATTTGGCCCTCTATAGTAAACCTGTCGTAGCATTATAGATCGGTTTCCAGCGAGCTCCTATTTTTTTTATTGGTTGACCAATATTGTCTTCCAAGAATAGACAAGCATCGTGCCTGCAACGCATGCCACACTTCCCTTTCTTTCATTCATTTACTAGGTAATGGTTATCATGCTACATCCATAGAGTTCATCCCGAAAATGGTACAGATGACGACCATTTGTGCTTTCTATGTGCCTCATATGTGGGTATCTATGAAGCAGATGTTCAGCAGTCATTTTATCAGTGCCACTTTTACACTAGGCCTATTTAAGAATAGTTTAGCTTCCTCAGCTGCTCATCTTTGGAACAATCTTCCTAATGACCTGAAAAACACGCACAATCCCTAAATCGTATACTGTTCAACTGCTTTATGAGTGCTGAGTATATGCCACCCTAACTGATAATGTTTTATTTTTATCTAATATACTGTATGGAGGCTCTAATGATCTAGTTTTTCATTACAATATACTTATTCTTAATTTTGTGATCAGGTACTGTTAATGTATGCTGTTATACTACCTTGTAATGTTGCATTGCCCTTAAATTAATACTTTAAGTACGCTGGAGAATGTTTGAGTAACAGTAACAAAAGGTGAGCAAGAGGAAGGAAGAATGCAAGAGGGGACTGTGTGCCTATTTTCAACCCTTGGAAAATTAATTTCTTTTGTATATGCTTATCTAACTACTTACCTAGTCTGATTCTGCTCTTGAGTTAGGGAAGGCAAAGACAGCGAAGAAAGTAACTGGTTGCCCCACCTCATGATAATGGACCTAATATTGTGAAGGCTTAAAAATTCACTCACTGCAGCAGTATTTGCTATGGGACTCAAAGCTGGTCACCTCTGGTAAAATCTTTCGCATGCACTGGAAACCACACCGAGTCCCTAGTCATTCAGTTGCAGACTATTCGAATATGTCACGAGCTCTTATAACACACCATCTGATTATGTCTCAAATCACTGTCTAATTTACTGTATGAGGAATTCGATTTTTATCAGCCTTGTTGTTTGTTTGTTTGTTTTGTTTTTTTCATTTAATTAAAAAAACACATTTTTATTATGATGATTATTGCAAATGTATGATGTTATATTACTTCTATAATGATAAATGCCTAAATAATGCTTAAAGTAAATGTGAGGATGAAAAGATACAGTTGGGGCAGATAGAAGGGAACGAATAGTGATAATCAAACATAGGAAAGTCTAGAAAGAGTAGAAAAAGGGGATGTGCAAAAACAATGTACGTGAGACGGAGAATCCGAAAAGAGGCTTTTCAGCAACTAAGAAGCGTGAGTCTTCTTCTTCTTCCTCGTTCGTCGTGAAAAGGACGTGGGTTGCGTTGTGTCCGTTTACAGCGGAGCTGCGGTATTTGCGCCTTTCGGCCGACACATCCGACTTCAGCACAGCATTTTTTTGGGACCGGGTTTGCCTTCCCTCTTGGATCCCTACTCTCTCAGCCAGACGGCAGTGATGCAGCCTGTTTCCCGGACCACCACTTAGAGGTGGAGTAGAGTCTTGGTCAGCTTTGGTTCGCTGACCCTGACGCAAGCAGTCAAGCTATGGGAAGCGTGAGTGAAGCATTGCCGGTCGCACATACCCCAGTTTACGAGGGTAGCCATGTTGAGGCGACAGTGACTTGCTCAAGATTCTATGTAAATTCGTAGGTCTGCGGTGGCAGATGTGTGCAGTACAAGTTGTCAATATATATTGTATTATCCTGACAAGGAGGTGAAGATTGGAAGGGCGTGTTATACTCTCATTCGTTAATACGGTACGTAGCGTGCATTAGTTAAGATAGTGCAGTGGTCCTGTTATTCGGGCCAGTATAGAGGTCAGCTAAAGTTCAGGGAAAGCATCATTCCCTGGAGTCGCCCGGTGATTGCAACCCAGTAACCTGAACGTGAACAGTAATAGTTAAATAGGCAAAGCAGTTTGAGAAGAAAGAAGATAAGCACCAGTAACATCAAAATAGAGCCAGATAGAGCAACTTAAAATGCATTCTACTATCATTAGCAAGTGAGCTGTATGAAAGTATGTAGACAGGACCAAATTGTTGGAGGTCCAACTATATTACTGTTGTATAGTGTAAATAAATAGTGTTCCTCTTCAAGCGGTGTTACTCAAGTTTTATATAGAAGTACCACTTCGCATTGTATGACCACTCTGTGTGTTGTTGTACACATCCACCATCATCATGTCATCGCTATCTACTGAGGCAAAGAACATGGGCATACACCGACCATGTGGGGTAATCACCTGTTGCGCAGGCGGCCAGACAGTATACATGATGAGAGAGAAAGGAAGGGCAGAATGTCAGACGGGCCTGTGCGCCCGATTCTTAACCCTTTGAAAATAAAGTTCATTCGTTCGTTCGTTTGTTCGTTCATTGGTAGTTCCTATCTTTAGATTGTTGAATAGATTATATCCCAATCTGTGGTGACTCGTGCGGAGTCTGAAGATTACCACTTGTTCTGTTCTGTTGAGCTGGTAATATGCATCATTTTGTGTGTGTGTCCTGGATGCTCTACATCCCATTTGTTTCTGTATCTGGTTCTGATAAAACTCTCTGCCTCTTCGAAAGTTATGCTTGTATCAGGTTGAGGTAGCTTTCCGCCTTCCTTTGCCAATTTGTCAGTCTCTTCATTGCCAGTGATGCTACAATGAAATGGGATCCATTTTGAGTCGTTGACATAGTTTGTGGAGCTTAGATCATCCAGGTCTGCATTATTCTGGCTCCTCAACGTTGCAACAGCTGACAGTGCGTCTGTGAAGAAAACAACTTGTTTATCGCTGCTTTACTCTGCTATTAGATCCGCTGATGCAGTTTTAAGGCCTCTGACTCTACTCTGGAGTTACTTGAGAATTGTTCTATTGCCACTGACATAATTTTTGTGTACCATTGATTGCACAGAAGCATACCCCCATCTTCTGTTGCATTTGTTGCTAATCCATCGGTGTATGCATGGGTCCAAGTGTTGCTTTGGGTAATGTTTCTCTATATTTTGTCGTAATCGCTTTTCTGTCTTTTACAGTCTGCCTCTTCTTTTTCTCAATGTCTGGAATGTTTTCTATCATTTCAGGATAAGACTCGACCTTCAGGTGCTTCTGTGGCAGCAGTCTGAACGTATACTTTTCCGTGCGCAAAATTTTTGAACGTATAGAAAATAGGGATCCGGACACGGTGGTCAAAACAGCGGTAAAAAACTAGGCTTGAAACAAGTCATCAGAGGTCACACATGCGTGAATCTTCACAAAGGATATCTCAAGAATTTGTGAGAAGTAATTAAACGCAGACATCATAGTCCCAGGTAAGTAGCCTAAACACCATTGAAGATGGATCCCAACAATTTCATTTTTTTCGTAGAATATTTAAAAAAAATGTTAACTCAATTCAATTCTTGACTTTTGAATGTTTTTTTGAGTAGGTTTCAGGTGACGTTTTGTAAAAACATGTAGAATATTGTTAAATATGATAAACCTATACACATTATATATCAGTGTGTTTAGAAATAAATGGACTTTAGTACAGTCGTAGTTATTTTGGGATTTTGTGTAATTATGTTGAGTAGCAACAAATTAATTACCGAATTTAATGCATGAAAAATAACAAAAATTTACATACACTGAAATATTCAAAGAAGGAAAAAAAAAACTAGCAAATGCGTACTTACTTACTTAGTCGTTCCCCTTCTACCGTGAGGTGTAGGGGTTTGGAAGAGAGAGCGCCAGACTATCCTATCGGCTGTCTTCCTCCTGGCCTGGTTCCATTCTAGTCCTCGGTCCTTCAAAGATTGTCTAATGTGGTCCTCCCAGTGTACTCTGGGTCGTCCTGGGGGTCTGGATCCCTGGCTCTTTTGTTTCCCATGCTTGTCGTGGTAGCCGATCTTCTCCCATTCTGCAGACATGGCCAAACCATCTTAGTTGGACTTAGCAAATGCAAGATGTACAAAACAGTGGCTTTTATTTAAAAGAACTTTCAGTTTTTTATATGATTTGTGAAAATCAGACAAATATTATCATAAATTCATTAATAAAAAAATTAATTAATGTGTTAGGTAGAAAAGGGGAACAACTGAGCATTTGAACACGATTATGATGACGTCACAAAATAACACTTAAAATCTTGCAAAAAATGTATGAAACTAATGTACATTATACATAGATATGTTTGAAAGTTAATAAACTGTGTATCTGTGGCATTTATAGCAATAATTTTTTACAATGTAATTATCAAAGGTCGAAATGATTGCATAATCTGACACAAAAATGTATATAAATTGAGATATTAAAGAATGAAAAAACCTATGTAATTAAAATAATACAACAAATTGACATTTATTTAAAATATTATCCAAATATGCAAAAATTTAAAACAAAACTTAGAGATTCTGACAGTAAATAAAAATATTAAAAACTAATTAACATTGGCACACAGAATGGAGCAATAAGTGGAAATATATAATTTTAAAAAGTAAACTGAGATTTGTGGGAAAAAAGTGACATCAACAAGCAAATCATATTAGCTGAATCAAGAAACCAAGAAACAAAGATTGTTTTAGTACTCATGGTATTCAAATAGGCAGTTTCTGTTTTTCATGAAACAAAGAAAGGTGTTGCATGCACTACATTTGGTATGTGTTCTTCTTTCAATACCTTGAGTTGCCCAGCAATGTTTACAATTTTTCCTTGTAGCAGTATGTTCTGGTATTACTGAGCGTGTGGTGCTGATTTTAGTTTTTATGGCATTATGTGCAGAAGGAATATTCTGATGTTTTTTTTTAGTCCACCCAGCTCCCTAATAAGTTCCTCCGTAAAATATATTTGAAGGTAACGATTCAATCTATCTAGTTCTTTAACATCAGGATGATCCTTTCTCCACTCTTGAAAAATTATGTAGCTGTTAACCCTGGCAATGTCAAGAAAATGGTAGAACAAGGTTTTCCAATATTTGTGTGTTTTCCTAAGAACATTATATTTATTAATTAATTGGTCACTTTTATCTACACCACCCGTATAAGTATTATATTGTTTCACTACATTAGGCTGCTTAGCTTTTAACTCTCTAAATTCCCCATTGACTTTTGTTCTTCTAGTGGCTTCTGAATATCCATTAGCTGTTCATAAAATTAGACATGATAGAAACTGTTTTGTTATCCCTCCATTATATTGTTAAAATCTCCCTCTCTCTGACCGAGCGCATGTCACCGCGAGCTAATTTTTTTTCAAATGATTTTATTTCTTTTAAAGGTTTTGGAAAACCTTTTCTATTTTTGATAATAGTTCCACATGCACAAACACCTTCTTTAAAAGATCTTTTAAAGGCTGTACACTAGTGTAAAAATTATCAAAAAATAAGTGATAGCCTTAATTAATAAGAGACTTTATTAGTCTCATAACTACATCATATGCCAAACCAAATGGGGAACCTTGGGTACCTTTACCAAGGTAAACTTCAAAATCATATGTGTATCCTGTTTCAGCTTCAGCAAGGATCCTTAATTTCATTCCCCATTTAGTTGGCTTATCTCTAATATACTGCCTAAATGGATACCTGCCTTTATTTCGAACCATCCTTTCATCGATTATCCATTTCTTTAATTACTTCTTCCAATTTTCCGTCTTGATACATAGTTCTTACATTCCAGTATCCAATTTTAAAAATCTCCTTAGCCCCCAAGATATTAGAGTGAGTCATGTTTACTGTCGAGCCTGGTTCTGTTTCGGTAACAATAGCTTGTTTTACGATAGTGAATTGTTAACTCACTGATCAACCCTCCGATCCAACCGACCGATTCGAGGGTTTCGAGGTCAGTTATAGGAAAATATCTACACCACTAGATACTCTGGTGTATCTTTTATTCTATAATTTAACATAACATGGTACTATCCATCGAAATATACACATTCCTGATGTTTTTCTTTCGGCGTCTAAGGTGAGAAACGAAGAGTTGGAAAGTGAGAGTTGGAAAATAACAAAATCATTGGAGAACAAGCTGAATACATTCGAGAACAAATGTCTTAGAAAACTCATGAACATCAGTTGGAAAGAATTCAAGACTAATCGACAAATAAGAGAAGACTCTAGGCAGAAATATGTCTCCGACTATATAAGGAAAAGACGATGGTCATATATCGGTCATGTCCTACGAATGCAAAACAACAGAATACCACTACAGGCGCTCACTTGGGTTCCTGAGGGTAAGAGGAAAAAAGGAAGACCAAAAGAAACACTCAGAAGAACAATAATAAGAGAAGGAAGAACGTTGGGCCTAAATAATGTGCAAGAGCTAAGAGGAGTGGCGTCACAACGAACAACCTGGAGAGCACTGGTTTCTGCCTTATGCGCCGTGTTTGGTGCTGAAAGAATTTATTATTATTATTATTTCATCGATGGAAAGGTGATTGTCGAGGCTGATAAAGCTTTTGGCATTTTCTATGAATATAATCAAACAGAAAGCATACTTTACTTATCAGTTGAATTTTCAGTCTCAAAGTTGGAAACTTTTAGAAATGACATTATCTGTAAAAATCGCTTTTTTTGTCATGAAAGACCTAGCCCACAATCCCTGGTACAAGGAAGATGTAGACCAATATTTCTGCACACCTGGTATTTGTACTATACCCATGTACATAAGAAGTCCCAGAAACGTATAAAATTCTTCAACCGTTACATCCATCCATCCCCTGTAAACTGATGGCTTTGATGGACCATATATCATGACATATTTGTTTGTATATAAACATAAATACGATACAAGATCAACAGTAAAAAACAACTTGACGAGTTGGAAAAGGTTACTCACCTCCAGCCTATGGAGGATAGAAGAGACAGCAGAGCCCAGCAACAAGCCGAGAAATTCAGGAAGCTGATAGACCCCCCAATGCACCAGAGAATAAATGGACTTGGAAGGGGAAGACTGGAGCGAAGCAACTTTGTAGAGACAGTTAAAACAAAGATGAGAGCAGACCTCATAAACGCAATATCAACAGCTACGCCAATATGTACTGCACACAAGCTACCAATTTGGAAACAATAGTGCTTCCCTGAAATGATAGAAAACGTTCCTGGTATTGAGAGAAAGAACAGCCAAAATGAAACAGAAAAGAGAGTCCTAACCACAAAATATATGGAGAAACATTACCCAAGCAACACCTGGATCCATGCATACATAGATGGATCAGCAACTAATGGAACAGAAGATGGGGGTGGAGGAGTCTTCCTGAGCTTAAGCAATGGCACACAAAAAAAGATAGCAGTTGCAACAGAGAAATTTTCAAGTAACTTCAGAGCAGAGGCAGAGACCCTAAAAACTGCATCAGAAATTCTAATGACAGAAGAAAGCTCAGAGAGACCAATTGCTATCTTCTCAGATGCACTGTCAGTGATTACAACGCTGAAAAGTTAAAGTAATGCTGAGCTGGATAACCTAAGAGTAACACTTCACAGACTATGTCAGCAATACAAAAGAGTCGTGATACATTGGATCCCTTCTCACTGCAACATCCCTGGAAATGAAGAGGCTGATAGATTGGCAAAGGAAGATGGAAAGCTTCCTCAACTTGACACAAACATAACTTATGAGGAGGCCAAGAGTTTTATCAAGCGCAGTTACAGGCACAAGTGGGAAGCAGAGCATCCAGGCTACACAAAAAAATGATCCGTATTAGCAGCTCAGCAGAAGTGAACAAGTGTTAATCTTCAGACTTCGCACAGGTCATAACAGATTGAGATACCATCTATTCAACAAATTAAAGATAGGAACTACTGATGAGTGTGACTGTGGCACCGATAAAATGACTGCCGAACATCTGCTTCAAAGATGCCAAACATACGAGGAACAGAGAAAACGCATATGGCCATCACCAGTACCATTCCTGGAGAAAATCTACGGAGATATTAACAGCCTCAGGCTGACCACTGCTTTCTTTGAACTTATTCAAGTTGACATCTGAGGGTGAACTTTGAACTTATTCAAGTTGACATCTGAGGGTGAACGAAGAAGAAGAAGTAGAAGAAGAACTCAGACCAAGTTTAAAAATGGCGTCGAGTGTTTTCGTTCTTCACTCTCGTTTTCAACGTTGAATATTTTCTTATAAAACTTGTTTTAAAAGAAAGTTTTTACGTTTTAAATAAATTTTTTGCAGTATTTTATTATAAAATAACGATATTAATTTTTTTTAAATGTTTTAAGGTTCTTTTAGCGGCTTCGGCATTTACCTGCCAAATGTGTCGGGTTTTATAAGGATAGAAACGAATTGAGGTTTGCTACTTTTCTTTGTAGCACGTCCCGTTCAACCATCGACCATATACATGGAACTGTTGGTTATATCAGGACATGTTTCATTTAGTGTGATATTTTTCTTGATTGTGTAAACTCTTTGCTCTGTGCTGTA
>JAMPIV010016682.1:0-217500 GCA_024509875.1 Oreohelix idahoensis
AGTCAAGTGGAAATTTGTGAAGTATTGACTGTTTTCTAAATATAACATTTCAACTTCATCACTTTAATTAATAGTGAAATCAGTGTGAATTAATAACATTTTAAGGCCATGGACGCTATGCTTAAACTATTACTTAATCACATTTAATTATGTTTAATATTTAATATGTTTATCGCAAATAGATTATTTCTAGTTCATAGCGCTAGTGATTTTCACGCATAACTTCGGTAGCATATCACCACTCATACTTATTTAGTACTGCTAAGTGTGTTGATTACTTCGCGTGTTTTATTTCCATTCTTTTTCATTTTTAACTCACCGTTTTGATGCATTCATATTTCATTTCTTTCAATTCATTTATTGACATTTTTTCTTTCTGTTAACATTTTATTTGTGTTTCATCGTCCTTATTACTTTATATTATCTTGTGTTGCCACATTTGCCTCATGTTGGTTAATAGTGGTTATACATTTACTTACATTGCATTTTGTTTATTTGAGTTGAGTTCACTTTCATATTTATTCTGCCACTAGTAATATGTTATTTAGTATATTTAGATTGATATTATGTGTAGATGATAATTTGATTTACCTCTCTGCGGTTATTCAAGTAAAAAAAAATAATAGAATTATTTTTTTTCACGGGGGATAAGGTAAACTGTTCCATCCTTTTTGGGTCCTTAACAGTAATAAAGTAGTCATGGGTCCTACTTCTGTTAAGAGGGTACGCATCAACATATGTGATAAAGAAAATATTTATAATTTGAATTCATAGCGCATGGAAGCGCACATACTTGTGCGTAAGTATTTCTGCGTTTTGTTGCTAAACACTAGATGACGTAGTGACCTCAGAGAGATGTGATAGCTGGTTTAAAAGTCAGACGGTGGTCTGTTGTTCAAGCCCTAGATTGGGGTAAATTTCTGTTGATTTCTATCTGATACGGCCTTCCAAGTGGAAGCTATCGCCATGATATTTTCACAGTAAGTTTTTGAAGTAAAAATGAATATAAAATGTATCTGACGATTTTTCGTCACAAAGTATCTAGTCAGAACATTCGTTTAGAATGTACTGAAATGGATTTGAGATAAAAGGGAAGTTGTGGATCCAGCCTGTTATTTTGTCAAGTACGTGCCGCTTGAAGGAACTATACTACTTACGTAAATACAAAATATAATACATATATTTTTTCGCCGTCCTACGGAATTACGGCAATATGTTAAGAGGTCAATCAAGTTGCGGACTTTGGATTTTAAGTGCACTGATTACTATGATGCCTCTATTTTGATGGTCGGATATCCTATATTTATATTGTTGATGAGGCCAATTTGATGATGGGATTTTATTTGATGAATTGCATACTTCGTGACCATAAGATGTACGTCTGCCCTTGATAGGTCAGCCGTTATAAAATTATAAGTCATTCAAGCTCATGAACTAAATTTGCCTGATCATCCATGAACATTGATGCTGTATTTACAATGTCCTGTCGTTTGTATATTAATATGACTGTCCTGAGACTACAGTTCGAAACAGTGATAATATATGGACATTGCTGCATGTTTATTAACCCGCTAACCATCAAATAACAGAGGATGTATACTCTGTCTGTCTTAATGTACGTCCAACATGAGTGTCCAATAAACTGTGTGTAAAGTAAACCAAGAGTTCCAGTGTGTGCTTAACTCTTAGTATACGAGCGGCCTCTTAGAAAGGCCGATGATCGATCCCCGTCAATAGCGAAAATGTATAGGTGAACGCATGTTTAAAACCACTGAACAATTTAGTTACGTGCATGATATAGAGGTTTCATTTTCACCTTTTGATATATAACACTTTATGTGTTATCTTTATAAATAAATTATTTATTGCAAAATCTGTAACGGTAGTCATGAAATAAGCTCGTATACTAAGAGTTAATTTGGCACTGGTATTAGTTGACATGCCCTGTTCAAGTTGCTGTTGCCTGATTGCCACACAACTTAACTACATTCGCGTGTCAGCACCAGGTAGTAGTCATTCACCACAAAAACACTACTACAACTACTTAGAGGATTCTCAACCTGCTAAGATACAGTTAATTTCCAGTATCCCTATAAATATGCCAGTGATTCTCACTCTGTTCTTTTCTTCCTGTGAAACTTATATTTAACATTTTCTGCAGCTTTTACTTGAGCCAACCTTCAGTGAAATCATCTTGTGCAGTTTTGGTACTTATTCCTATGTTCACTTATTCTATCAGTCCATCTTCCATTGTAACCTGCCACTATGGGTAAAAATCTATGTAGTTTCAGGGGTTCTATAAGAAGGCAAAATATGAGGACAACTGCTTCAAAAATGGCACAGCTTAAGATGTGACCAAGGGCTTGCAATCTCATCAGGTAAAACAGCCCACTTGAGAATTCATCACCACAAATGCTGTGATAGCGACATGCTTCTTAAAAAGCATAGAAGGTACAATCCTTCATTCATGAGGAAATAAATGTATGAAACACTCTTTTACTGATAGTTGTAAAACAGGTTCTGCACTTAGCTACCCCTTTCCACAGCCCATGTCTTCAGACAACAGCTAGACTGCTAGCTTGTGCATACTGTCTTAATGAATGTGCTACTATTCCCACTTTAACAACAGGTCATGCTAGATTACAGACATGTGTATCAAAGATGTCAGTATCAATTTTTTGTATGTGGTAGTTTAAGCTATAAGATCTCTTAATGCTTGATTTCTCCTTGACTATTTTAAAACCCTCCTCCAATAAATCAGCTATAGAAGAAAACAGTGTTACAGAATGATCCAGAAGGAGATAGATCCATGGGGTGGCAAACATCTTGAAGTAACACAACAAAAACAGCACACGAGCCTACATTATATGCACCAGCATTCAGCCTCAATTGAAATGCTCCACTGCTTAAAAAAGAAGCTTATTTACATGCGTACCTTCATTTCTCCATATATCTGACTGTTTTACTTTATGCTCTCCTAATCTCTTCGTCTGGGAATTAATGTCTGAATCTTTAGAGAAGCCATTCCAATAACACTCCTGGATGACATGCAATACAAAATCATAGGTTATGTAAAGGGTTTTTTACAATTACTACCAATCAATACTGTTATCACAAGGTTCAATTTTGAGACTAACAACAAACTGAAGTGTTTGAAGTATGTTTGTATACACAAAAAAGACTTCAGTAAAAATTTAGAAATAAATTCTCAGTGTCCACAAAGTTGATGTATAAATGTGCCTGACATTGATGATTCTGAGTCTTGCTACCTGATTTGCATATTATTTTGCTGTTTAACATTTGTTTGTTCTTCCATGAGTTTGTTTATTTAAAGTTTCTTTTACATGGTCTAGCATCACTGAGATCAGAATTTTGTTTAGCCATTGCCAAGGTTTGTCTTCACAGTTAATGTAAATAATCACATTGAATTTCTTAAGTAATTGAAATGTAACAAGCTGGCAAGGAAGAGAAACAAAGAAAAACAACATTGCAAAAATTGTGCTATGTTTAGGACATAAGAGAGGTAGAGGGAAAAAAAACAGAGAAGATAAATGGAGATAGACATGAAATGGATGCAAAGACATGGAAAAACAACTGAACAGATGGCATAGGACAGGAAGGCTTGATCTGAATTTGTTGAAAGCTTCTCACTCATTTTCTTTTCTAATTCAATTATAGCTAAATATAGCTTGACATTTTTGAGGCCCTATTTAATTTCTTCAGTAAGAATGAAACTTTTTTTTTCTAGTACTAGCACATGGCCACTACAACAGTCTGCTCATGGCCCAGTTTCCACAGATAACAATCATTTTTAAAAATTTCCTGTATACCAGTATGCAGCTGATTTCTTCTTCTTCTTGCAATCACATCTTTGATGTTTACACCGTCAGATGAGTTCTCATGATGAATTCAACCATTGTCTGGAGTTCCTCTTTAGCTCTATACAGTTTTGAGTTTAGTGTTGAGTCATTGGGCCAGTATATCTTTCTTAACTGGTCATACAGAGGACAATCCTGTAGAACATGCTCAGCAGTTTGTTCATTTAATCCACATGTGCCCAGTGGTGAAGCAGACAATCGTAGCTTGTACACGTGTTTATTCAGTTTGTTATGCCCTGTCCTGAGGCAAAAAATGGTAATCTGTCCCTGCCGGTCAAGAGTGTGGTAGTCGTCGTTGGGTTGATTCTGTTCTCTTCTGATAGCCTGGATAGCTCTCTTTTTCTCAAAGAATGTGATTTTGTTATCTTCTTGTTCACATTCTCCTCCATTTTTGGCAAGTTTATCTGCCTTTTCATTTCCACGTACACCACAATGGGATGGTACCCACTGAAGCATATTTCGTTCATTTTTCAGATGCAAAATTTTACCACCCTTGAGAACTTGCAGTACAGACAGTGCATCTGTGAAGATGACTACCTGGTGGCAGTCAGAGTTGGTGTTATAAATCATTTTTGCAGCTGGCTCTAGAGCTTGAACTCTAGAACTGTACAGTTGGAACAGAAATAACCAGAGGGAATATGACTAGTCTCATAGTGGCTGTCAGGACATGAGATAAAGATATCAGAGCCTCCATTCTTAACGGCATTTGTTGCTGATCCATCCATGTAGGCAAATAGCCATGATTGTTAGGGATAGCTTTCTTGGATCATACTCAATGTAGTCGTTTGTTTTTGCAGATCATTATACTCATTGAACTAACACATGAACTTGTAAGATCAGGGTTCATAGCAAATTTCTTCAAGCATTTTCCAGGCTTTTTCCAGGTTTTTCCAGGTCCAGCACGTGATTTTCAAGGATGGGAAACTCTAATATTTTCCTCATCTAATTTTCTCAGATATAATTATCACTTTGCTGATCAGCAATCCGGAGCATTACCGTCTCCCATTACCAAGGGTGTTTGCAGATTTCTTTAAAAAGAACTTTTTTTTTTTTTAATTCATAAAAGATTGAAAAACAGACATTTTTTCCAAGTTTTTAGTGAATTTGTTCAACATCAGCGCAATAAAATGTTAGTGACATGGATGGTAATGAATAAAATAAGCTTGATTGATGTATTGATTTAACGATTAACCACGTATATCTACATAAAAGGCTAATAAAATTGGAATAAAATGTTTAAAAAAAAACTGTATTTTTCGTGTTTGTCTTTTTTGAATGTATTCTGTGTCTGTGGCATCTGACAATGAGCGTTTGTAAATGTTTGAGTAGTTAAGTACCTCTAGTTGGAGTCTGAGCTGCTTTTTTCATTAACTGGGGTTGAAGTTGTAGCTGTAGGCCTCTGCAAGAGTCTTTGTCAACGATCCACGTTGATAATCCTTGACTGTGTGGTATAACTTGAAGCAGGGTATCAGGCATAGAGGTACATTGCAATCTGGGCAGTACATGCAAGTCTGGCTTCTGTTCCCTGCAGCCTTACACACTTTACAGTCTGGTTTGTACCTTGCCCTTTACTTTTTTAATCAATGAAGTGGTGCTCAGTAAGTCATGTTGTTTTGAAGGTGTCACATTGCGTCGAAGAATAGCAGGTTCAATTTTTTTTTTTTTGTACGCCCGCTAATACTCGAGGTGAAATCTCAGGTTATTATTAATGTCTAACCTGACATTGATTTTACGTGAGTATCCCTTTTTTCTTGTACATAGACAGGTGTCCCTCGCCATGCAGGCAGATACTCGCCGATTTCGGAGGTACCCATTAGAGCTGGGTCGGCTCAGGAGCCGCCAATCCCTGGTCGACGACACACCTTCAAATGTTCTCGCCAGGTCTCGAGTTAATCCAGTCCAAATCCCGGTCGACGAAAAATCCTCAAATGCCATCGACTGGGTTTGATCCTGGATCACCTGGTCGCCAGAGCGGTGTGGTAACCACTACGCTAGCGCGGCTCCTAGCAGGTTCAATAAGAGTCATACTGACATCCTGATCTTCGCTTTGATCTTTTTTTGTAGAGTTGGCAGTGTTGTAGGTTATATGCCCATTGACCAGGGCAGTTTCAACTAAGAAATAATATAAAAATAGGATCTGTGTGGGTAGGGGTAGCTTGCACCTAGTTGGCTGAAGTTTCCACACCTCCCATACTTTTGCTGTATTTTTCTGCAATCACTGGCTTCTGAATTGTTCTGCCCTAAAGAATTTGTCTTTCTAACTGTCTTGTTTATATTATCATTGGAGTGAACAGTGGATATAAGGTTAAATCTTTTCGTATCATGCCAGGTGACTGTCGGCATGCCTTATCTTCTGTCGCACAAAACACAGGATGATTTGTCTTTTTCAATTTGAGTTGTTTTTTCTTCAGTGCTACAGGAAAATGCTTCCTATTTTCCGCTACTGTTCCAAATGCACCAATCTGAATTTCAGGTCTTGAAATAAAGCTGAAGGCTGAATCAAAACTATCACAGAAGAGAATATGTCCCTTGTTGCATATGAAATTTGAATTAAAACTATGGTGACTTTTCACTGAAAAAAAAAAAGAGTCCAAATAATCTCAGCTCTCAAGAGTTTTTTTCCTTGGTCACAAATAATGTCACATCTGTAGGTCTCCTAGTAGTGTTAGTTTAAAAAAAAAAAAAAAAAAGGAACACAAATAACTTACGAGTAGGCCTAAGCTAATGTTATCTGAAACTGAAAACATGTAGGCCTAGGCCTATCCTAATTAGCCTATAACCCTTCAGAGGTAGAACGGGATAAGTCTTTTCATCATAAATATAATAAACTGGACTTATTTAAATAGGTTTTATAAATGAGATAAACGAATTTATTACTTACGACGAGTGTTAAAAATAAATCTGCGTTTACGTCGTTAACGCAAGGCGCCGAAAACTTCTGGAAATGGATTTAATGCGCAAAGGGAAGTAAACATTTTACGGTAACTTTGCGCAAAGGGAAGTAAAAATTGTACGGTAACTTTACAATTTTTACTTCCCTTTGCGCATTTCCAGAAGTTTCGGCGGTTTCGTTTTCGGCGCTTTGCGTTAATGGCGTAAACGCTGATTTATTTTTAGACTCGTCGCGTCTGTTGTTGCGAAAAATACCATCAATAACCAAAAAATGGACACAAAGTAACGAACTTTCGATTTCGTATTATTTTTCAAGGTCCGATGCGGAAAATTCAAGGCTTATAGCCATTTTTCCAGGCTTTTCAAGGCCTGGAATTTTTTTTTTTCGTTTTCCAGGTTTTTCAAGGTTTTTCCAGGTCGCTACGAACCCTGAAGATACTCGTGGGACATCCTGGGCCTAGCAGAAGTCAGATGGACAGGATTAGGTGAATCACTAACGGAGGTTGGTCACAAAATTTGGTTTAGTGAAGATGAGTCCAAACATCAGCATGGAGTAGGTTTTATTGTACATAAAGATAGACTGAACTCTGTTATCAGCTGCTGCACCCCAATAAATAGCAGGCTTATCACCATACGTATTGCAGCACATCCAAAGAACATCTCCATCATTCAGGTATATGCCCCCACTACTGACTATGAAGATGATGCAATTGATACATTTTATGAAAATCTGGATGAAACAATTAAGAAAATTCCAAAGAAAGATCTTCTCATCGTGCTAGGTGATTGAAATGCTAAAATAGGGCCAGATGCATACGGTCAGTGGGGAAATTTGGGACAGGAGAAACCAACGATAGAGGACTAAGGCTACTAGAATTTGCCAGCTACTATAAACTAATCCTTGCAAATACACTATTTTCTCATAAGTTATCAAGAAGAACAACGTGGCATGCCCCGAAAACTGAGATACATGGCCAAATTGATTTTATTCTTGTATCCAAAAGATTCAAGTCCAGTATTAGTAAAGCCAAGACTAGGACTTTTCCTGGCGCCGACATTGGTAGTGATCACAACATGGTATTGATGACGCTCAAGCTTAAACTCAAAAAGAACTATAATCAAAACAAATGTTCTCAGTTAAGATTCAATTTAGACAAACTGAAAGATCCAGAAATCGCGGGAATCTTTGAGGCAACTGTTGGAGGAAAATTCGCAGCTCTCAACTTTCTGGAGGATGATATCAACTCAGTAACAGAGAACATGAAAGGTATGCTCATTGAATCAGCAACAGAAATACTTGGTAAAAGAAAGAAAATAAACAAACCATGGGTTACAGATGACATTCTGAAGTTATGTGATACTCGGCAGAAATGAAAAAGGTTAAAAAAGAGGTTCCTGAAGCAGCATGGCAATACAGTATGGTGAATAAAAATATTAGAAAGAAAATGAAACAGGCCAAAGAAAAATGGGTAGCTGATCAGTGTGAGTCCATTAATACAGGGCTAATAAAAGGTAACAGCAAGACAGCTTTTGACACATTAAGAAGACTATCAAAACCCCAACAGTCCAGGGTAACTGTCATAGAAGATAGCAATGGGGCTCTGCTCAATGAAAAAACAGCTGTAACGAGAAGGTGGACAGAATATTGTAAAGAATTATATAACTGTAAACTCGACACTGAATATAGCATATTAAACAACATTAAGTGTGAAAACAGGGAACTCTGAAATGCAGCAATATTTCGGGAAGAAGTGGAAGAGGCTATATGTTCGATGAAAGGAGGGAAGTCACTGGGTGTGGATAATATCCCAGCAAAGCTCTTGAAATATGGAGGACCAAATATAGTAAAAATCATGACAACAATTTGCCAGAAGACATGGAGTACAAAAAAATGGCCAAAAGTGTGGACGCAGTCATTAATAATACCGCTTCCAAAGAAAGGAAATCTAAAAATGTGCAAGAACTACAGAACCATTAGCCTTATTAGTCATCCAAGTAAAGTGATGTTAAGGATACTTTTGAACAGAATAAAACAGAAATCAGAAGAAATCTTGTCCGAGGAACAGGCTGGCTTTAGACCAAAAAGAAGTACCTCAGAACAAATCTTCAATATTAGATTACTGATTGAAAAACATCTCCAGCATCAACACGATTTATACAATAACTGCATCGATTTCACAAAAGCCTTACAGACAGTGCATCTGTGAGGATGACTACCTGGTGGCAGTCAGAGTTGGTGTTATAAATTATTTTTGCAGCTGGCTCTAGAGCTTATGGCAAATAATGAGAAAATTCAATTTTGATACCAACATCATAGATATCATTGAAGCACTATACAAGGATGCAAGCAGTGCTGTTTTTGCAAGCAATGACATTGGAGAATTTTTCAAAACAATTGTAGGAGTTTGCCAGGGATGTATCCTGTCCCCAGTGCTCTTTAATATATATCTAGAACATATTATGCAGGAGGCTCTCTATGATTATAAAACAACCATATCAATTGGAGGCCGACCTCTTTGCAATCTACGTTTTGCTGATGATATTGATCTTATAGCTGGAACAGAATCAGAACTTCAAGACCTTACCTCTAGACTGGAGAAAGTAACAAGAACGTATGGGATGGAAATTAATACAGAAAAAAGCAAGATATTGGTGAATAGCCATAAGAAACATCTTCCGACCCCAACATTACGTTAAATAGGCAAACGTTAGAAGAAGTGAACACCTTTAAATATCTGGGGTCCACTATGTGTAGTGATGGAAAATCAAGTAAAGAAATCAAGACAAGACTTGAGATGGCCTCAGCCGCTATGACAAGGCTGAATGTGATCTGGAAAAGTAACATCAGTTTTCCTGTGAAGATCAAATTATACAAATCACTTGTATTATCTATTCTCTTGTATGGGTGTGAGCGTTGGACACTCACTGCAGATACGGAGCGATGGATTCAGGCTTTCGAGTATAAATGTTATAGAAGAATTTTGCGCATTTGCTAAAAAGAGCACAAAACAAATGTCTATGTTAGAGAGAAAATAAACACCTATGCAGGCCACCAAGAACAACTTTGGACGGTAGCTTGCCTGGTTTGGGCATGTAACTTTCATGACTCCCTTTTGAAAATGGTCCTCCAGGGAACAGTGGAGGACCCTGTCTGCTGATGCTTCCACTATGGCACCCCTTTGACCCATGACGGGTTACGGGTTGAGATGATGATGAGATACTCATTTTAAAAAATGCTGTGCTGAAGTCAGCCAAAAGGCGCACATATTGCAGCTTCACTGTAAATGAACACAACGCAACCAAGGTCCTTTTCAGGACCAACGAAGAAGATGATATCCAATTGTGAGACCACTGATTGATGTATTAATTTGGAGGGTACTGCTGGCCTGTTTCCATGGTACAGGGTCTAGGGTGGGTTTCAGTGGTGTTGTGAACATGTATTCAAAGCTGAGAGTGTGTTTTGAGGTGCAGAAACTTCGATTACAAAATAATATAGGTCTTCTTGATGCTGTCTTTTATGTCTTTTTCCCTGATGCTACGTTTTAGACATCCCAATGCCAGATCATCTAGTCTTGCCTTCATTGGGTGCGTTGGCACATGGTTGTACTTTTCCATCTGGATCATGCTTTTTGTATCTCTTCTATAGGACAATGTCTGTAATCTAACAGCTTTCTACATCTCTGATATCAGCGTCTTTTTCAAGACTCGTTAGCTGATTTGATTATAAGCATTGCCTTTTAATGGGTTTTCACTTATCACAAGGTGCCTTGTGTTGTAAGCAGTGCATGATCATTGAAGAAATCGGGTTTCTCTGACAGAGGGTTCCTTCAAATTATTGTTGTGCAGGCTTTATAAAAGAAGTAAAAAGCATTGTGAAGGATGTCAGAGCAAAAAGTGTGATGTCGGGGGGAGACTCAAAGTTGGCCAAGTCGATAGAAGGACAAGATGTCTATTTTATGTGTACTTTATTAATAACGTTCCTGTGAAATCCCAAAGCAGGCTCGGTTTCTCATTTACTTACTTACTTACTAAGTCGTTCCCCTTCTACCGTGAGGTGTAGAGGTTTGGAAGAGAGAGCGCCAGACTATCCTATCAGCTGTCTTCCTCCTGGCCTGGTTCCATTCTAGTCCTCGGTCCTTCAAGGATTGTCAAATGTTGACCTTCCAGCGGACTCTGGGTCAACCTGGCTGGATCCCTGGCTTTTTGTTTCCCATGCTTGTCATGGTAGCCAATCTTCTCCATTCTGCAGACATGGCCAAACCATCTTAGTTGGGACTGTTCTACTTGGGTCTGCAGGGGGTGTGATTTTAGGCATTGACGTATCGTCTGGTTGTGGACCATGTCTCTTCTTGTTACTTCAACCACCTACCTCAAATTCCACATTTCTGAGGTTTGGATCTGGCTTTTGTGGGTTGTAGTCATTGCCCATGACTCGCATCCATATGTCAAGACTGGTACATAGGTGGAGCAGTATACAGCCATCTTCGTTTTCTTACCAACCTCTCTCTTGCTGAGGAATCCTCAATTTATGGCCTGAAAAAGCCTCCCAGCTGCTGCTTTTCGAGTGGCCAACTCTTAATGCCTCCCTTTTGGTCTATAATAGCTCCGAGATATTTAAAGTGGTCAACCTGCTCCAGGACCTGTTCTCCCAGCTTAATCTGATGTCTTCTTTCTTCTCGTGATATCACCATGGATTTTGTTTTAGAGCTATTTATGACTATCCCTCTCTTCTCCAGCTCTTCCTTCCAGACTTGCAGGTTGGATTGGAGATGTGCCTCTGATTTAGCAATCAGGGCAACATCATCAGCAAATGCCAGCTCTGAAATACATACCTGTCTCATCTTCCAGTACCCCACTGAATACATTCTTCTCTCCTTACATGCCTTGATAACATCATCCATGAGGAGTATGAAAAGATAAGGTGACAGGATATCACCTTGTCTTACACCAGTGGTGGTCTTGAACTCTTCTGAAGGATGTCAGAGCAAAAAGTGTGATGCAAAAGATTGCGTCTCTTCGGGGGTGAGACTCAAAGTTGGCCAAGTTGACAGAAAGACAAGATGTCTATTGTATGCGTACTTTATTAATAATGTTCTAGACTGTAAAGTCCCAAAGCAGGCTGAGCCTCTCATCTACAAGTGGGATAATTAGTCAAATTTCAGGTTGTAACAATGTAACTACTGTTTATGAAACTGGGCACAATAATGGAAATATGTGCAGTACAAGTAACTAGGGTCATGAAAGAAGGTACTGGATATGTGATGTTATAAGTAATGCCATGAAATGCTCTGAAAATATTTTCTGTTGGATTTATTATGTCAAATTAAACCTTGGATTGTCCTGGCTTGATTTATTCTCTCAATCTATGTTGTGTGAATCTGTATGTCAGCCCATCTTAACAGAATCATAAAATATAAGCTGTCAGTGTTACACAACACCTTGCATACTGTTAGAAACATCGTGTTTCCTGTTATCATATGGTGTGTTCTTGCACACTACATGTTTGCCACCTCTTTAACTTTTTTCTTTTCCTTGCCACTACTTCCATTTTTTTTATTACTAACTTTCCCACAGGCTTCAAATGCAAAGCTGTCTCATGAGATCTGCACTGAGCATAGCCACACCACATTCATTATAATATTTGACTGATCCTTCTTTCTTGTTTATTTCATTCAGAATAAATTATTATGTGGCTGTCAGAATAAAAATTAACCTGCTCTAGTATACCACATTTCATATAATCATAATACATTTACATTCTATTTTATTCCCCTCAATTTTTTAAAAACAATTTTCCATCCTGGAAAAGCATCCCAACATTTAAAGTTACTATGGTATATGGTAAGAATCTCTATTAATCCTTGACTGACAAGTCTAACCCGAATGGCAGTGGGGAGGGGAGAGGGTAAAGCATCTCAATCTTGCCTCCTGTCAAGTTTGAAAGATGTTTTATATAGGCAATTGCCCCAATCCCCCTTCACTTTCTAGGCTTTAGTGAAACCTCCTAACCTTCAATATGTGATCAGTAAAATAAAAATAAAAACACCTACAAATCAATTCCTGTTTTTCACCAACATTTACATTTGAGTCAATTGTTTTAATATTCCTTCACACTCAGACAGCTGAGTGAAAAAGCCTTTGTTTCATAGATCTAGAAAAGGCATTTGACAGGGTCCCCTGGAGCAAACTTTGGGACTGTTTGGCAAGGAAGAACATTCCAGCACCTCTGATTCATGCTATACAGAGCTTCTACAAGTCTTGCAGAAATTATGTGAGGACAGCAAACCATAAGTCAGAAGAGTTCAGGACCACCACAGGTGTAAGACAAGGCGATATCCTGTCACCTTATCTTTTCATACTTATCATGGATAATGTTATCAAGTCATGTAAGGAGAGAACAAGAAAGTATTCAGTGGGGTACTGGAAGTTGAGACAGGTATGTATTTCAGAGCTGGCATTTGCTGATAATGTTGCCCTGATTGCTAAATCAGAGGCACATCTCCAATCCAACCTGCAAGTCTGGAAGGAAGAGCTGGGGAAGAGAGGGATAGTCATAATTAGCTCTAAAACAAAATCCATGGTGATATCACGAGAAGAAAGAAGACATCAGATTAAGCTGGGAGAACAGGTCCTGGAGAAGGTGGCCACTTTAAATATCTCGGAGCTATTATAGACCGAAAGGGAGGCATCAAAGAAGAGTTGGCCACTCAAGAAGCAGCAACTGGGAGACTTTTTCAGGCCATAAATCGAGGATTCCTCAGCAAGAGAGAGGTTGGTAAGCAAACAAAAATGGCTGTATACCGCTCCACCTATGTCCCAGTCTTGACATATGGATGCGAGTCATGGGCAATGACTACAACCCATAAAAGCCAGATCCAAACCTCAGAAATGAGGTATCTGAGGAAGGTGTTTGAAATAACAAGAAGAGACATGGTCCACAACCGTCAAGGCCTAAAATCACACCCCCTGCAGACCCAAGTAGACCAGTTCCAACTAAGATGGTTTGGCCATGTCTGCAGAATGGGCGAAGATCGGCTACCATGACAATCATGGGAAACAAAGAGCCAGGGATCCAGACCCCCAGGACGACCCAGAGTCTGCTGGGAGGACAACATTAGACAATCTTTGAAGGACCGAGGACTAGAATGGAACCAGGCCAAGAGGAAGAAAGCCGATAGGATAGTCTGGCGCTCTCTCTTCCAAACCTGTGCACCTCACGGTAGAAGGGGAACGACTAAGTAAGTAAGTAAGTTTTAATATTCTTTGGTGCCTTGTAAACACTGAGTTTCTTACAAGTCATGAACTTTAGTTAACTATACATAATTAAGCTAGAATTTTAGATTAACAAATATCTAGTATAGACCACCATAAATTCTTAAAAAGACCACATAAAACTGTCCAAAATCAAATCTTTATGGGTGCTGCATGTTGCAATATAAATGTTTGAGCATTAACAGCATACCGTACATCCTTAAAAGCCACAATATGAGTAAAGCTTCCAAACAATGTTGCAAATAGTGTACATACCTTAACATCTGTTTCCTGCTTTATTTCTGCAAACAGACTTGTGACATTAGCTTCCACATTTCTTCCAGCCTGAAAGCAATGAACTGTAGTAGATGTACTACTGTGGGTGTCACATTAAAAAAATAAAGTTATAATAAAAATATATTACACTAACACTTGAATATCATCAACACCAAGCAATAATTATTGTTAAATAGTGAGGCTTAATGCAGCTGCAATAGTTATATACTTGCTTGTTGTATCTTAATCAATATCGTCCCTGTAATTTTTCTGTTATTTACCCATATACAAATATGACTGCTCAAGGAAGCTATGACAGAAGAACTTGAGTTAAAGATTTTGGACCTTCAGAATGATGTTTTAAAATCTCATTTATATGATAATGAATTTCTGGAATAATTTTGACCAAAAAAATCAATTTTTAAAAAGATCACAGCACTGATGCTGATATGGATGATTGCATAACTATAAATAGTTGGTCAGTGACATACTGTGCCAAAGATCATGCTAAACACACTTTTGTTTTGATTCAAATAAATTGAAGATCAATTTAGTTTTTTTAACCCTGATTATTTCTTATACAGGTGTGTAACCCATAATCTGAACATCCAAAAACCAAGATATACTGAAAAATAAAAAGTGTTTTGGCTGGCTTTTGGGTTACTTTTTAGTTCCCAAAACAAACAAAAAAATGATTATTATTATTTTTAACTGGTATTCAGGGTACTGAGCACACACAATGTTCTGTTTATCACATTTCATTTATCACATTAAAAAGATCACAGCACTGATGCTGATGATTGCATAACTATAAATAGTTGGTCAGTGACATACTGTGCCAAAGATCATGCTAAATACACTTTTGTTTTGACTCAAATAATTTGAAGATCAATTTAGTTTTTTTAACCCTGATTATTTCTGATACAGGTGTGTGACCCATAATCTGAACATCCAAAAACCAAGATATACCAAAAATGAAGTGTTTTGGCTGGCTTTTGGGTTACTTTTAAGTTTCCAAAACAAACAAAAAAATGATTATTATTATTTTTAACTGGTATTCAGGGTACTGAACACACACTATGTTCAGTTTATCACATTTCGTCCTCTTGAAGAGCAAGTGCAGCATAAGCTGACATATGTGCTATAATGTGATATAAATTTTCAAACAAAACTAGTTAGTTGTGTCTAAGAACCACTTTCAGCCATGTGTGTGAATATTTCTGAGCTCATTTTGAGTGGATATTTGTGAGCTAATTTCGTGAGTTTAATTTCATTGTGAAAATGTTGAAAAGAGCTGCAGATACTCTTATGGGTAGCAGTGGGAATAAGAAAAGAAAGCATTTGTCATTAATGATAGCGCAGAAGGTAGAGTTATTGCAGAAGCTTGATTGTGGTGTCTCTGAGCGCCATCTTACTGAAGAATATGGAGTAGGAACGACCACAGCATAAGATATAAAGAAATGCAGATAAGCTGCTGAAGTTTTACATGGACAGTGATGACTAAATACTAATGTCAGACAAGAAAACTTTGCACAGAGGAAAAAATGAAGAAGTTTTGGCAGCTTATGGAATTAAAGAAAGACTGCTTAGACAGAAACCATTGTTAATGAGACAGATGACATTGGGCAAAATCTACAGTAAGGCCATCTGTCTTATTGATTATTGATGAGCTGAAAATCCTGTTTGGTCTATCAACAGATGCCTGACGCCAAGCTGATGATGGTGATAAGAGCACTGAATGTACATGTGCAGGTATTTAATAAAGTTTATGTTTGAAGTTTAAAAAAACTATTTTTCTGATAAATAATTGTACTACATAATTTAAGTGGGGCAATTTTTGGGCTACTTTGAGCGATATTTTGGGCAACTTTGGGCTACTTCTGGTGATATTTTGGGCATATTCTGAAAACCAAAACATGGCCCTCCCTAAGCATTTCGGATTCTGGGTGTTGAGTAGCTTGGATATTTTGTTTATTTTGTAATCAAAGTTTTTGCACCTCAAAACACCCTCTCAGCTTTGAATACATGTTTACATATTGTTGTTGATGTTTTAACTCAGATGAGAAGGGCTCATAGTAGTGTTCATAAATAGAAGTGTTCATAAATAGTCATAACATGATGGCTCATGAATCCGAGGGTTTAAAACTGTTCATGACGATAGTGTATTTTGTAGACAACGTTGGTAGAACAAAAAAGCCGTCAGTGTGATTTTCTCTTTCGAGCGAGCTAGAGGCGTTCTGCCCTCTGGAGGTGTGTGTGTGAGGCCCATGCCATTCTATTCATGCATGTGGAATAATTATTGATTATGTATATCTCAAATGTGAGATTTCTATTGGAGTTTGATAAATACATGTAAGCACAAGGTAGGTGCTGTGTAATTCACCCAGTGATGGCTGATTGCAGAATGTATGTTCTTTAGAGAACAGTTAAATATAAATGAAGTACATTATCTTCATAGAAACCATGGATTCTTATTGTATGGGACATCGCTGGTGACAGACCTATTAACTACAAGAGTGTATTCACCCGTGAACAGAGGCTCAGGCAGCCAAGTGTTATTTACAAGTAGATGACAGTCTTATGTGGGCTATCCGCACATAATTCATTACATATTTTCCTAGAAATCGCCAGTAGGGTTTCTGAAGTGCCAAATGTTTATATTGGCTAACATTGACGTATATTTTGTAAACTGTTTTGGAATGTGTCGTATGATGAAGTACCTTGTGTTACATGAATAAATTGTAGAAGTCATCTATGCCAGACGTCCAAGAACATTTTATCTAATTGCGGTGTTCCAGATGTGTTGTGTAGTCTGCAATATTGTGGGCATTGCCTAGTTTCACAGAACACACCCTAACACACCACCAAGTAAAGAGAAGCCATCACCAAACAACAAGAAGCACTACAGACCACTCACTAACACAAACAGAGAAGATTCACACCACCTTCTCAACATTAAAGCTTAGTAAAGAACCCTGCAATATTAGTGGAGATACTCTATCCAACTTAATCATTGTACGCAACACTGGGTTACCAACATGCATTGTTAAATGTGTTACTCAGCCTTTTATATACTCTACATTTTAGTTTTGTAAAAATAAACGTTTTTTTTTTTTAAAGTGAGGGTGGTAAACCATGTCAGAAGAGTTCAGGACCACCACTGGTGTAAGACAAGGTGATAATCCTGTCACCTCATGGACCATGTCATCAAAATATTTAAGGAAAGGACACAAGTATTAAGCAGGGTACTGGAAGATGAGATGGGTCTGTATTTCAGAGCTAGCATTTGCCAACAATGTTGCCCTGATTGCTAAATCAGAGGAACATCTTTAATCCAACCAGTAAGTCTGGAAGGAAGAGCTGGGGAAGAGAGGGATAGTCATAAGTAGCTCTAAAACAAAATTCATGGTGATATCACAAGAAGAAAGAAGACATCAGATTAAGCTGGGAGAACAGGTCTTGGAGAAGGTCGTCCACTTTAAATATCTCGGAGCTATTATAGACTGAAAGGGAGGCATCAAAGAAGAGTTGGCCACTCAAGAAGCAGCAACTGGGAGACTTTTTCAGGCCATAAATCGAGGATTCCTCAGCAAGAGAGAGGTTGGTAAGAAAACGAAAATGGCTGTATACCGCTCCACCTATGTCCCAGTCTTGACATATGGATGCGAGTCATGGGCAATGACTACAACCCATAAAAGCCAGATCCAAACCTCAGAAATGAGGTATCTGAGGAAGGTTCTTGAAATAACAAGAAGAGACATGGTCCACAAACATTAAGGCCTAAAATCCCACCCCCTGCAGACCCAAGTAGAACAGTTCCAACTAAGATGGTTTGGCCATGTCTGCAGAATGGGCGAAGATCGGTGTTACCAACAGATTACTGGTGGCAATGTATGTAGTTATGATAATATTTATTTGTCTGAGGGAAAGTATTTGTTTTTAGAATCAAAATGCTTTCCTGGTCAAAGATATATCACCCATGATTGATTGATACTTTTATTATATGGGTTGTCTCCCCTGGATATCGAATTTGGCGTATGAATCCAGATTTTGTTGGTCTGTTCCTTGTTGGGCCAGAAACACATTATTCTTGCTTAGGTTTATGCAGGAATGTTTATGGTCCGAGTCTATGTTTACTCCGTGTCTATTTCAGACGATTCGGTCTTATATCGTGATATCTTTGTATGTCTAAGTGGGACTATTTTTCCTTGTACTGAACTTTGGGGTCAGGGAGTTTCTGCGCATGCGGAGATGAAAAAGGGTCTTCCGTGATAATGGAACCTGGTGAATGCCATGTCGGAGACCAGTCCGAAGTTTGTTGATCACTGTGATCTATTATGGGGAAGAAGATAGTTTCTGATATGATTATTAAGTCTATGAGTTCCCCAGTGTTTATTCTGTAACGCCAGGAGAGGGCGTATGTGTTCTGCTAGTGTATTTCCCATGCCCAGGTAAAAGAACTTCTTTGCTGAACTTTTCCTTGCTAGGCTTAGATGGGCAGACGTCTACATGATGATTATCTATATCAATATGTCGGGATGACATGTTACCTAGCAGCACTGAATATGATTGTATGCAGCAGTTATGATGAAAGAATATGCTGATTCTTGTAGAAACATTTGTGTTCATGAACAAAGCCTCTATTGAAGCTTTACTATGCATTTGTATAGTGAGTAATGCTCATTGGAACCAGAAGCCATTTTGGATCCTATTTTTTGTCGATCATCGTTCAGAGAACAGGGATGCCCCTTATTATCAGGTGATGATTAAAAGATCACAGTTATAAAGAAAACCCAATACTGGTGGGTTAACATTGTCTTCAGAAATATTTGCTGAACTTGACCTAAAGGAATCTTCGCTAGAAAAGAGGTTCTGTCTAGGAGTCATGCTTGAACATTATTTATTAACTGACATGATCAGTCAGTAAGGCCTGATGGTTATATTTATAAACAGTGGAAATCTAAGTGCCTGTCTATGGACGTTCCATTGTAATGTTCTTCAACATGAATGCCAACTTAAGATTGTAGACCATTGATCAACAGTATGATGATATATGTCGACCTGTTTTCCTGTAACTATACCTGTCCTGTCCAAGTGTGTGCGTCCAATTAAACAGTATGAAACGACCACAGTAGTCTGCATCATTAACTTCTAGCTACGTGTGAGTGAGTGTTTGATCTTCTAGTCAACTCTGCAGAACAATCCATGCATTCACGTACTGACACTCACATTAACACTCATAGTCAATTTTACATCCTTGTCGGGGCCTCATTACGTTTTTGGACAAGGTGACCTGGATGCCCAACACTGTGCCGGTTTTGAGTTGACCATCTACACCTATACCAGCTGTACTAACATTGTGACTGGACAAGCTATATCAAAGAATAGCATTTATCAATGTGGTAGGCCAGCTTTCTGGGGCTAACCAGCACAGTAGACACCACATGGAAGTCAGCTACTCATACCAGATCGTTTTCATGACGCCTGATATGACACACCAGCAGTGAGAGTCTATACTTTGTCAACAGTTCATCACGTGACCTATCAAGCGAATACTGAAACTAGTTCAGCGCTTGTGGACATTTTTTTTTCGTTGGACATCACAGCAAGTTTCAAACATACGTTTAACTTTTTTGGAAAAAATGCAGTACAGTTCAGAAGTCCTACGTGTGTTAGTTATTGGAACCATCAACGTTGGAGCTTCTTGAACTGCTCTATACATTGAACATTGTAATAGTTTAGTTCAAAAATTTAGTATTTATTAAAGTGGCAGTTTATTTTCTTTAAATTAGAAACTTGGCATTAGATAACAGCTGAACCTTCGCGACAACACATTCCATTTATATAATATTTATGAATTTATGTGTAAATGTATACATATTATTTGTTTGTCTATGTTGTGGGCGGTTGGTGAGGTGACTAATATAAGATTTCCCAAGTAACATAGGGCTTATATTAGTGGTCTGTAGGGGGCAATTTTCTTAATTGAAAATTTGCATGCAACATCTGTTGCTATTTTTTGTTAGCTGTGACGACTGTGCTTATCGTTGTTTTTGTAATATTTTTCTGTTCTTTGGTTTTGTTTTGATTTGTTGGTATTTGTAGGTCTCATCTTTCCTATCATTCAGTTCTATACAACTTTATATTTATACACTGTGGCGTTATTTGTTTTGTTTATTATGGTGCAGTTATCATCACAGGTTCTGTGATTATTTTCTTCTGTTTTTCGATTTAACTTATTTGATTTCTGCGAATGTTTTCATGTTGTCTTTTATAATTGTTTTGTTGTGTTCTTGATCGACATACACTATATGAAATATATCTGATCATACACTACTAGCTGTGTAGTGAACTTATGAGAAAGAATCAACTGATGATTAATTGCTATTATTAAAGGTACACAGTTGATTATACAAGACCTTATTTAAAGGCTTGTTTCCCACAGAGATTGGGATAAAGGGAGCTGGCTATTTAAGCTATTAAGAGCTTGTTTCCATTTATTTGGAGATAGATTTCATTATTGCTATTTCAGGTACCTAGTCACATATTAGTATACATTATGTCGACTTTAGATTACTTCATTGAGTTAGGGAAATCCCTGGGCAAGACTGGTGATAAGTTAGAGGAGTATGCTACCAGTCAATATGAAAAAGCACAAAAGGCTGAAGAGAAAAAACAAAAAGCTGAGGATAAAAGAATGGAATTAGAATTTGAGCAAAAGAAATTGCAGATGCAGGTGGACGAAAAGAGATTCCAAATGGAAATGGAAAAACAAAATAGAGAAGCTGAGGCTGAACAAAAGAGATTAGACAGAGAAGCTGAACAAAAGAGATTAGACAGAGAAGCTGAAGCCGAGGAGAGAAAGGCAAAAAGGGAACATGAGGCAAAACTGTTAGCATTTGAGTTAGAAAAATTGAAGTTGACAAACATGGGTAATGTTAATCAGTCATCTGGTGGTAATGTTAAACCTTTTATTTATAAGATCAAGCTACCAGCATTTAATCCATCCAATGACGACATAACAGTGTGGCTAGATAGATTTGAACATTCTTGTCGAAATCATAATGTGGATAGATCACAATATGCTAATCAGTTATCAGAGATACTGAAATGTGACACTCTGACTAGTTTAAGCTTGGTAGAAGAGGCTGACCAGGATAATTATGATGTTATCAGAGCAGCCTTATTGAAAAAATATCAATTAACAGAGGAAGGTTACCGTCTTTTGTTTAACCTTTAGCACGCTGCATAAAAATTCAGAAAACTTGCCCAACCACTGCATTCTTTTTCTCAGCGTCCCGTTTTTATAGTGGGTGACTTGTAATGTCTATAGTTTTTGTGTTTCTTGGTCAACTGCTATCATTTTTGGAATTTCTATAAATAAATGAATGGTGAATCTGATGATATAAAATTTGTTTGTGTACATGTTAGATGTGATAGGAAGAGAGGAAAGGAAAGATGAAAAAAACGAAAAAAAAAATTAAAATAATAAAAAATAATTTTTTTTTAATTTTAAAATTTAAAAAAATTTTTACAAAAATAACCAACACACGAAGAGTCCATATCCCTTGCATCTCAATGAAAGTCATTTGACCAACAGACCAATACAAATCAAATGACGATCTTTTTGGTTACACCCATCATCAGTAGCAAAGCAACAAACACTCTCGTCAGCAGTGACATTCGGCCGAAATTCTAAACCTTTCCAATATTCCTAATCCTAATCCCTAAAATTATACATACTTGAAAGGCCATTTTACTTTCGTTTCCATCTCGGCCATCAAACATATTCTGAGAACCGATATCAGCGCTTATAAAGACAAAAATCTCATCCCCACCGCATGGCGTCAGAATCCAATAAAATAAGAGCAAAAATGGCCGCATGTTGATGCCGATTCATTTCAATTAAAAAAATTTACAAAAAATAAATGCGGATACAGCCCATCACTTTTTTAAGATCGGAAACGGAAGCTAGCTCTCTTGCAAATAACATTAGAACTTAACATCCGGGGCTGAAATCACGTGTACACAAGTCCTCATGCTAGAAACAGGGATATCCGTAAGGCGCAACATTGCGCCTCCAGCATGGAGAACATAGGTTACGTTCGGCGCAATGTGGCGCCCGCAGCGTGCTAAAGGTTAAGAAAATGGTACCTGAATCAGGGGTAGAATTCTCAGAATTCATTGCAAGGACACGTCTTACATTTAATCGTTGGATTGAGTTGTCCAAAACAGAAAAGACATATGAAGCCCTTATGGACTTGTTGTTGAGACAAGATTATGTCAAGTGTAAATAAACCATTCCTTGAATTCCTACATGAGAGTAAACCCAAGACACTAAAAGAAATGGAGCAATATTATACCCAATACGTCACTGCACATCCGGACGTAGCTATTAGCAATGCTAAGGTTAAGGAAAGTATGCCAGTTGCTTCAGCAACACCATACAACCCTAATTATTCACACAAATTTCAGGGACCACAGAACAGGTATGATAAAAAGGGTAACCATAATAGTTATCAAAACCAAGGTAACCAATCATTTCAGGGTTCTTCTGCGAAGTACTGGAGACGAGCCGACAGCCCTCGATTCAGGGGTGGTCATAATTATAGGAATTTCCGCAGAGGAAGTCATTATAGGAACTATCCAAGTCATCCATCATGGAGACAACAAGACCATAGTTATAGAGATACTCATTATAATGAATATGATAATGGTAACCATGAGAACTATGACTCAAACCCAAATAGGGGTTACAATAGAGGAAACAATAATGATTACAGAGGCAATAATAATCGAGGTAGATCACAATACAAAAAACATAAATAACATTATCAGGCAAACTCTGCACAGCAAGAGTCACATGAAGCCTATAAACAGACTAAAGATACTAATGACGCTAATAATATGGCATGTTCCGCTTTTGATTTTGGGAGAGCATCTCAGTGCCCCCAATGCAAAACATTATTTGAACCAACTACGGTGTCCACTTTAAGTTGTGGCCATCCTCTTCCCGCTCTTCCTACATCAGACGCGCATGATGGAAGAGGTTCTCTTGTCTTACACAAAGGTTTAGTAAATGACAATCCAGTCTCAGTTCTTTTCAATTCTGGATGCACCACCATTGGTGTTAGGCAGTCATTTGTAGATCCTTCTTGTGCCACAGGAAAAGTAGTCAAATGTGTAACATTTGGCGGCACCTTAGAGAAATACTCTACTGCTATCATTAGGATTGCTACTCCTTTCTTTACAGGAGATGTACACGCATGTCTTCTGCCGAATCCGATCGCTGATCTTATCATCGGTCGTATTCACGGAGTCAAAGAATGCACTCCACAACAAATTTCCATTTGGGAAAAACTAAATATGCAAACTGCTAATACTGTAGTCACTAGAGCTCAAGCTCTTAATATGCCTCAAACTTCATCTACTGAAGATAATGAAGTGCATAACCAAGATGATCCCTTGGTAATTTCGCGTGACTCATTTATAAAACAGCAAGAAGATGATCCGACTCTAAAGAAATTCTTCACTCTTGCAACAAAAGGTGATCCGAATAAAGATACAAAGCATAAATCTTGGATTACAATGAAGAATGGCGTACTTGTACGTATGGTGCAAGACTCCACTAAGTCAAGTCATTCTCAGATTCTTGTGCCCAAGAATTTGAGAGTTAAAATTTTGCAGCACGCTCACAACTCTCAGTGTGCTGGACATATGGGTTTTTCCCATACAAAGTCAAGAGTTCTTGCGGCTTTCTTTTGGCCATTGGTAAGCAAGGACATACGGATTTATTGTCAATCTTGTAAAGTATGTCAAGAGGTCAAATCCAAAGGTCCACGCCATGCTGCACCTATTCAGGCTGCAGACATTCCTATTTGACCATTTCAGAAAATGGCGATAGACATCATTGGTCCATTTAAGATCAAATCTGCTAGAGGACATCAGTTTATCTTGACGTGTGTTGATATGTCCACACGTTGGCCAGAGGCTATTCCTCTGAAGAGCATTAGTACTGCTGACATTGCAGATGCTCTTTGGCTTATATTTTCTTGTCTGGGATTCCCCGGAGAGATATTATCAGACCATTGCACCCAACTAATATTGGATACCATGTCTCAAGTAATGTCTATTCTGCAGATAGAGAGATCTTTGAGTAGTATCTATCATCCTATGTCCAATGGGATGGTCGAACAGCTAAATAGAACACTCAAAAACTTACTAGGGAAGATAACTGAGGATCATCCTCAAGATTGGGACAGGGTTTTACCCGCGGCCCTATTCGCTTACAGAGGTCCCCAATGAACATACAGGATTTTCTCCCTTTGAACTTGTCTTTGGCACGCGACTGCGCGGCCCTATGTCTTTGCTTCATGATCTCATAACCGCTGATAATATTACCAATGACACAAAATCTTCTTACGAATATGTCATCGCGCTGAGACAAAAGATTATCGAAGCATGCAAATTGGCAACTTCTTCTTCTGAATTTGCTAAACAGAAGGCAAGACAATTTGCCAATAAGAAAAGAACCTTACGACAACTTTGTCCTGGTGACAAAGCATTTGTTTTGCTACCTTGTAGGGAAAACAGACTTCTTATTTCTTGGAAAGGTGCGTATGATATAATCTCGAAAATTTCCGATGTTGACTACATTGTTGATATTGATGGAAAGCATAAAACCTTCCACATCAATATGCTTACGGAATTCCATGAATGTCCGGATTATTTACAGCCTTTTTTCCAGGCAACGGACGATTCACCAGTCCAACATGGTCATTACTCATCACTGTCCATAATACAGGATGAGGAAACAAGTTTTTCAGATTTTTTTTTTTCGTACGCCCGCTAATACTCGAGGCGAAATCTCAGGTTATTATTTATGTCTAACCTGACATTGATTTTACGTGAGTATCCTTTTATTTCTTGTACAGAGACAGGTGTCCCTCACCATTCAGGCAAATACTCGCCGATTTCAGAGGTACCCATTGCAGCTGGGTCGGCTCAGGAGCCGCCAGTCCCTGGTCGATGACACTCCTTCAAATGTCCTCGCCAGGTCTTGAGTTAATCCAGTCCAAATCCCGGTCATCGAAAAATCCTCAAATGCCATCGCCCGGGTTTGATCCTGTATCACCAGGTCGCCAGAGCGGTGTTGTAACCACTACGCTAACGTGGCTCCCTTTTCAGATGTAAATCTTCCTCTTCCGATGATTCCACTTCATTCTAGTGAATCATGGAAAAATGTTACTGTCTCTCCTGATTTATCTCTAGGAGAACAGCGACAAGTTTCGGCCTTATGAACGCACCGGCTACATTCGTACGCATGATGCGTCGAATCCTATCTTATCAGTCAGATGTCATTGCATACCTAGACGACATCTGTCTTTTCAGCGATACTTGGGAAGATCACTATTCGGGGTTAGTTGAATTACTGTCTACTCTACGCGAGTATAATCTGACAGCGAAACCCTCTAAAGCCTGCATTGGTTTTAGCGAAATTTCTTTCCTAGGCCATCGAGTTGGTCATGGTTTCCTAAAAACAGAGGACCATAATATCACTAAGATACTTAACATCTCTATTCCTAAGACTAAAAAGCAAGTACGAAGTCTCTTAGGTCTTATTCAATTTTATGGAAGATTCATTCCGAATCTATCCTCTATCATGGCACCTCTTTCTACACTACTAAAGAAAGGGTCGCCTAATATGGTCCACTGGTCACAGGAATGCCAATCCTCTTTGGATAAGATTAAAAATTTGTTTTCAACACCACCTATTTTAGTGTTACCTACTACAGATAAGACATTTGTTCTTCGTAGTGACGCTTCATCCACTGGGATTGGAGCGGCATTAATGCAAGAGTACTCTGGAACTCTGCATCCTGTAATGTATATCTCCAGAAAACTTAATGCTGCAGAAAGGAATTATTCGGTTTTAGACTGTGAACTATTGGCTATGGTCTGGTCAATTCTCAAACTACAAAGATTCCTTCTAGGCGCACATTTCATAGTAGAAACCGACCAGAAAGCTCTTACGGCTATACAGAGTAAGAATTTGAAGAGCTCGAGGTCTACTCGATATGCAATTGCTCTTCAACCTTTTCATTTCTCGGTACGAGCTATCCGTGGATCAGATAATGTGATGGCAGACATTTTGTCTAGATGCCCACATGATTCCACCTAACTGTTAGGTCTTGGACTTCTTAACACATCTACGTCTATAATAGTTCCTTTCTATATCAAGATAGATACACATGGTAATTTGTAATATAGTGATTGTATCACTACTATCACTACGTTCATTGATATATATTCACTGCTGTTCTTTGATGATTTTTCTTCTTTGTCTATCATGTACTTATAGTGCTTAAATATGAAATTGTTATATGCATTGTGTCATTGCCAGCATTGTAGTATACGTTGGTGGCACCTCCCTGGAAATATTTATACTTAAGAGAAATGCTTTCTCTGAGATGTTGAGATATATTCTCACAAGTTGATCTATGTTTCGACTTTACCTTAATTTGACATTATAAATTGCTCTTATTAGTCATCTGCGCATTATTCGTGCATTGTGAGCCTATTGTATGTTGCTCTCAGATGAAAAAAAAAAAAAAATTTAAATTTAATTTCTTTTTTCCCGGGGGTTGCGGTAGTCTGTTACCAACAGATTACTGGTGGCAATGTATGTAGTTATGATAATATTTATTTGTCTGAGGGAAAGTATTTGTTTTTAGAATCAAAATGCTTACCTGGTCAAAGATATATCACCCATGATTGATTGATACTTTTGTTATATGGGTTATCTCCCCTGGATATCGAATTTGGCGTATGAATCCAGATTTTGTTGGTCTGTTCCTTGTTGGGCCAGAAACACATTGTTCTTGCTTAGGTTTATGCAGGAATGTTTATGGCACGAGTCTATGTTTACTCTGTGTCTATTTCAGACGATTCGGTCTTATATCGTGATATCTTTGTATGTCTAAGTGGGACTATTTTTCCTTGTACTGAACTTTGGGGTCAGGGAGTTTCTGCGCATGCGGAGACGAAAAAGGGTCTTCCGTGATAATGGAGCCTGGTGAATGCCATGTCGGAGACCAGTCCGAAGTTTGTTGATCGCTGTGATCTATTATGGGGAAGAAGATAGTTTCTGATATGATTATTAAGTCTATGAGTTCCCCAGTGTTTATTCTGTAATGCCAGGAGAGGGCGTATGTGTTCTGCTAGTGTATTTCCCATGCCCAGGTAAAAGAACTTTTTTGCTGAACTTTTCCTTGCTAGGCTTAGATGGGCAGACGTCTACATGATGATTATCTATATCAATATGTCGGGATGACATGTTACCTAGCAGCACTGAATATGATTGTATGCAGCAGTTATGATGAAAGAATATGCTGATTCTTGTAGAAACATTTGTGTTCATGAACAAAGCCTCTATTGAAGCTTTACTATGCATTTGTATAGTGAGTAATGCTCATTGGAACCAGAAGCCATTTTGGATCCTATTTTTTGTCAATCATCGATCAGAGAACAGGGATGCCCCTTATTATCAGGTGATGATTAAGAGATCACAGTTATAAAGAAAACCCAATACTGGTGGGTTAACATTGTCTTCAGAAATATTTGCTGAACTTGACCTAAAGGAATCTTCGCTAGAAAAGAGGTTCTGTCTAGGAGTCATGCTTGAACATTATTTATTAACTGACATGATCAGTCAGTAAGGCCTGATGGTTATATTTATAAACAGTGGAAATCTAAGTGCCTGTCTACGGACGTTCCATTGTAATGTTCTTCAACATGAATGCCAACTTAAGATTGTAGACCATTGATCAACAGTATGATGATATATGTCGACCTGTTTTCCTGTAACTATACCCATCTTGTCCAAGTGTGTGCGTCCAATTAAACAGTATGAAACGACCACAGTAGTCTGCATCATTAACTTCTAGCTACGTGTGAGTGAGTGTTTGATCTTCTAGTCAACTCTGCAGAACAATCCATGCATTCGCATACTGACACTCACATTAACACTCATAGTCAATATTACATCCTTGTCAGGGCCTCATTACGTTTTTGGACAAGGTGACCTGGATGCCCAACACTGTACCAGTTTTGAGTTGACCATCTACACCTATACCAGCTGTACTAACATTGTGACTGGACGAGCTATATCAAAGAATAGCATTTATCAATCGGCTACCATGACAATCATGGGAAACAAAGAGCCAGGGATCCAGACCCCCAGAGTCCGCTGGGAGGACAACATTAGACAATCTTTGAAGGACCGAGGACTAGAATGGAACCAGGCCAGGAGGAAGAAAGCTGATAGGATAGTCTGGTGCTCTCTCTTCCAAACCTCTACACCTCACGGTAGAAGGGGAACGACTAAGTAAGTAAGTAAGTTTTAATATTCTTTGGTGCCTTGTAAACACTGAGTTTCTTACAAGTCATGAACTTTAGTTAACTATACATAATAAAGCTAAAATTTTTGATTAACAAATATCTAGTATAGACCACCATAAATTCTTAAAAAGACCACATAAAACTGTCCAAAATCAAATCTTTATGGGTGCTGCATGTTGCAATATAAATGTTTGAGCATTAACAGCATACCGTACATCCTTAAAAGCCACAATATTAGTAAAGCTTCCAAACAATGTTGCAAATAGTGTACATACCTTAACATCTGTTTCCTGCTTTATTTCTGCAAACAGACTTGTGACATTAGCTTCCACATTTCTTCCAGCCTGAAAGCAATGAACTGTAGTAGATGTACTACTGTGGGTGTCACATTAAAAAAATAAAGTTATAATAAAAATATATTACACTAACACTTGAATATCATCAACACCAAGCAATAATTATTGTTAAATAGTGAGGCTTAATGCAGCTGCAATAGCCATAAACTTGCTTGTTGTATCATTAATCAATATCGTCCCTGTAATTTTTCTGTTATTTACCCATATACAAATATGACTGCTCAAGGAAGCTACGACAGAAGAACTTGAGTTAACTCTTGCAGGCCGGAATTTTTTCATCAGTTTTGCCAGAATTATTTGTGTACCTTAAAGCAGTACCTTTATAAATTCTAAAGTTACTGAGTTATTACACAACAAAGACACACATATTATACATCACAGCATACATGCCACACGCTATGGTTTACCCATAATCTGTACGGGGTGTTTGCGTTTTCAGATGTGTACGGCCCGTACATACCGTCTGTACGGGTTTTTTCACCTAATTATTAAATATACATATAAATGGACCGTTTTGTGCCACTACACAATTTTCCGTAAATTGCGTCATGAGATTCGGCGAGATTATATGCCAAGTGGATAAAAAAAAAAATAACCAATGAAAATCAAGCTGCCTATTTTTCAATTGCCGCGGGATGTACGTGGCGTGTTGATCACAATTTTTCGCTAAAGCTAGCGCGAGGTTACTGATTATTTGAACGATTACGCAGCACTGAGTCGAGCCTATTGTTTAGGATTAATTTCCAGTTTAGTATTGGTAAGTAATTCATTTTTTTTTTTAAAGTATTACAATAACATTGTTTAGATGAAGTTAGATTTAACTGTCAGATAACTTAGGCCTAGGCTATGCTTTTTTTTTCCGTAAGATTTAGCATAGCCTAATTTATTATTTACGGCTGCTTAAAAAAAAGGCGGATACCACTTCATATTATTTGATTTCGGTAATGTCCTATCTTTCGTACCTTTTTGGTCCGCAGTGAATATATGTAGTTAGGTGTTGTTTCGTAGCACTTAGGGTTAGGATTAGGGTTAGAATTAGGGTTAGGATTAGGGTTAGTATTATGGATAACACTAACCCTAAAACAAACCCTAATCCTAATCCTAAGCGCTACGAAACAACACCTAACTATACATAGCCTATTCACTGCGGAGTAAAAAGGTATGAAAGATAGGAAATTACCTTGATTTATCTTAAACTTGTAGAAAGTGCGTAAGAAATGTAAATTTGAATAATAATACAATACAAATAATGGGTAATATCTGAATGACGGTCGCCGAACGATCTGCATGTATTTTCGTACCATTTAGGCTAGTAACACTAACCTTAAATCTAAATGGTACGAAAATACATGCGAAGCGTTCGGCGTCCGATATTACCAAATTATGAAACTGAAGAAAAAAAAACACACACACACAAAAGCAATGCAAATTTGCATCTTAACCCGATCAGAGAAAAGTTTAGCCTATTTGGAGTTAGGCCTACTTCTCGTCTTAGTTTTAATTTCGTTTATTTAAAAAACAATGCGATTTTGCCTTGGGTGATCATCATTACGGTCAACTAATGATTTAGGCTAGGCTTATATTTATTAAATAATTAATTACTATCAATGTTTGATTGACACTAAAAGTCGTATGGGTAGGTCTATTTAAAGCTACCAGTTGGGCTATAGGCCTGGCTATTCCAATTATTGAAGTTTGATAGAGATTAGTTGCGCCAGTTTATATTTTCATTGCTAGCTTTAAAAATCTTACAAACCGGAATTTATATATATATATATATATATATATATATATATATATATATATATATATATATATATAGACTATATATATATTTGATTTAAGATTAGTAAACCTAACCCAAAACGCTTATTACTGGTCTCTTTAGACCTATACTATTATTAGGCACTATAGAACAGACACCAAACTGTTCTTCATTTTCACCATAAATTGTATTAATTTTTTTTGCAGAAATAGACTAAATGATGAGGCCGATACAGTTACAGCATTTCTACAATGCAAAATAAATTCTAACTCCTGTTGTTTAGGTTTTAAAGCAAGTGAAGACATGCTTAAAAAGGCAAAGGGTGCATGTCACTATGATGGTGCAGAACCATCTAATTGAATATATTTTTACATGAATTAACTCTTTTGTTACGTTTTTCAGTCTTTGTACAGGTTTTGCGGGTCTTTGTACAGGGTTTTTGGATTTTTTGTACAGGTTTTTCATGTCTGAGGTGTGGCATGTATGCATCACAGTAAAGATAAATGAATTTAGAATTAGAAGATGAAAGATTTTTAGTGATATTCTACATATAGTATTCAGTTATGAGTCACAATATAGACCACTTTCAAGAAAAGACTCATTTTAGTGAATGAAAAATGTACTCACCAACCCATGCATAAACACTGAAATATTATCCAGAGAGCTCCAGCATCTTTTAAAATATCATTAATCCATATATGAATATTATTTACAAGTGTCAGCTTCCTGTGATATTTTGTTAATGTTTTACAGACCATCCAGCCAACCATATAAACATTATAGACATTTGGAAAGACAAAGGACATTAGAGGCTGCATGAAGCTTTTAAATTAAATCATACATTGTATTGTTATTATACAACAAAGACACACATATTATACATCACAGTAAAGATAAATGAATGTAGAATTAGTATATGAAGGACTTTTAGTGATATTCTACATATAGTAATCAGTGATGAGTAATAATATAGACCACTTTCAAGAAAAAAATAATTTTAGTCTATTAAAAATTTATTTACCAACCGATGCAATAGACTGAAATATTATCCAGAGTGCTCTAGGGTCTTTTAAAATATCACTAATCCATATATGAATATTATTTACAAGTGTCAGCTTCCTGTGATATTTTGTTAATGTTTTACAGACCATCCAGCGAACCATATAAACATTATAGACATTTGGAAAGAAAAAGGATTTAGTGAATGAAAAATGTACTCACCAACCCATGCATAAAAACTGAAACCTTATCCAGAGTGCTCCAGCATCTTTTAGAATAACACTAATCCATGTATGAATATTATTTACAAGTGTCAGCTTCCTGTGATATTTTGTTAATGTTTTACAGACCATCCAGCAGACCGTACCATCATCATTAAAATATAAAAGAAGATATTCAACGCCGCGTGAACTTTTAAATTAAATCATATATTGTGTTGATATTACACAACAAAAGACACACAAATTATGTTTTACAGTAAAGATTAATATATTTAGAATTATAATATTGGGGCTTTTAAGTGCTATTCTTCATATTATATTCAATTATCAGTAATAATGTAAACAATTTTTTTTTTAAATTCATTTTAGTGAATGAAAAATGTACCCACCAACACATGCATAAAGACTAAAATATTATCCAAAGTGCTCCATGGTTTTTTTTTTAGATAACACTAATCCATATATGAATATTAATTACAAGTTTCAGCTTTCTGTGATATTTTGTTAATGTTTTACAGACCATCCAGCAGACCGTACCATCATCATTAAAATAAAAAAGAAGATATTCAAGGCCGCGTGAACTTTTAAATTAAATCATATATTGTGTTGATATTACACAACAAAAGACACACAAATTATGTTTCACAGTAAAGATAAATATATTTAGAATTATAATATTGGGGCTTTTAAGTGCTATTCTTCCTATTATATTCAATTATCAGTAATAATGTAAACAATTTTTTTAAAAAATTCATTTTAGTGAATGAAAAATGTACCCACCAACACATGCATAAAGACTGAAATATTATCCAAAGTGCTCCATGGTTTGTTTTTTAATAACACTAATCCATATATGAATATTAATTACAAGTTTCAGCTTTCTGTGATGTTTTGTTAATGTCATCAGTAAACAATGTCCCATAGCAGTCAAAAGGAGTTGATGCCTCACTAAGACCTAAGTCATCGTTTACTCCTGGTTTGCGATCATATTTGGGAAGAAATCTGAATGCGTTTTGGGTCTCAGTAATACTGATGTTTGGTACTGAAATCAATTCATTACTAATTGCCCCTTGTTGCTCCTTGGTACTAATGCTTTTCCCCCTTTTTGTCGATGATTTGGTCAAAACTTATTGTCGTTTTGTAGCACTAAGGCCTGGCTGTGACCACGCCCCCTCCTCATTAGAACTAGCTTCTTCGTTAAATTCAAATTCGAAATCATCATTTTCACAATCATCATTCTCGCTAAACTCGTCAAAGATACACAGTTGCCTAGCTTTTTCTACAGATAAAAAAGACCTACGTTTTGATAAACATGATGTGGTTGGTTCGCTAGACATTGTCTGTATAAACAACAATAATCGCCGATCGAAAGCTGACAGATTTACCGTTTTTTCACAGTGAAATTAGCTAGAACAAGCGTGTTTCCGAATCACAACTCAAAGATAGCGCTCTTCTGAATAAAAAAAGAGTAACTTCCGTTATGTTAAAATACCAAATTACGAAAATACGGAACAGATTTCACGGAACACAAAAGTGACGTTACCAACGTCGATTTGGCTTCTACGGGTTTTGCGGATGTACGCTCCCAGCGTCGTTCTGGCCTTTAAGAGTTAAAGATTTTGGACCTTCAGAATGATATTTTAAAATCTCATTTATATGATAATGAATTTCTGGAATAATTTTGACCAAAAAAATCAATTTTTAAAAAGATCACAGCACTGATGCTGATATGGATGATTACATAACAATAAATAGTTGGTCAGTGACATACTGTGCCAAAGATCATGCTAAATACACTTTTGTTTTGACTCAAATAAATTAAAGATCAATTTAGTTTTTTTAACCCTGATTATTTCTTATACAGGTGTGTAACCCATAATCTGAACATCCAAAAAACCAAGATATACTGAAAAATAAAAAGTGTTTTGGCTGGCTTTTGGGTTACTTTTTAGTTCCCAAAACAAACAAAAAAATGATTATTATTATTTTTAACTGGTATTCAGGGTACTGAACACACACAATGTTCTGTTTATCACATTTCATCCTCTTGAAGAGCAAGTGCAGCATAAGCTGACATATGTGCTATAATGTGATATAAATTTTCAAACAAAACTAGTCAGTTGTGTCTAAGAACCACTTTCAGCCATGTGTGTGAATATTTCTGAGCTCATTTTGAGTGGATATTTGTGAGCTAATTTCGTGAGTTTAATTTCATTGTGAAAATGTTGAAAAGAGCTGCAGATACTCTTATGGGTAGCAGTGGGAATAAGAAAAGAAAGCATTTGTCATTAATGATAGCGCAGAAGGTAGAGTTATTGCAGAAGCTTGATTGTGGTGTCTCTGAGCGCCATCTTACTGAAGAATATGGAGTAGGAATGACCACAGCATAAGATATAAAGAAACGCAGATAAGCTGCTGAAGTTTTACATGGACAGTGATGACTAAATACTAATGTCAGACAAGAAAACTTTGCACAGAGGAAAAAATGAAGAAGTTTTGGCAGCTTATGGAATTAAAGAAAGACTGCTTAGACAGAAACCATTGTTAATGAGACAGATGACATTGGGCAAAATCTACAGTAAGACCATCTGTCTTATTGATTATTGATGAGCTGAAAATCCTGTTTGGTTTATCAACAGATGCCTGACGCCAAGCTGATGATGGTGATAAGAGCATTGAATGTACATGTGCAGGTATTTAATAAAGTTTATGTTTGAAGTTTTAAAAAACTATTTTTCTGATAAATAATTGTACTACATAATTTAAGTGGGGCAATTTTTGGGCTACTTTGAGCGATATTTTGGGCAACTTTGGGCTACTTCTGGTGATATTTTGGGCGTATTCTGAAAACCGAAACAAGGCCCTTCCCGAGCATTTTGGATTCTGGGTGTTGAGTAGCTTTGATATTTTGTTTATTTTGTAATCGAAGTTTTTGCACCTCAAAACACCCTCTCAGCTTTGAATACATGTTCACATACCATTGTTGTTGATGTTTTAACACAGATGAGAAGGGCTCATAGTACATTATCTTCATAGAAACCATGGGTTCTTATTGTATGGGACATCGCTGGTGACAGACCTATTAACTACAAGAGTGTATTCACCAGTGAACAGAGGCTCAGGCAGCCAAGCCGTTGTTTACAAGTAGATGACAGTCTTATGTGGGCTATCCGCACATAATTCATTACATATTTTTCTAGAAATCGCCAGTAGGGTTTCTGAAGTGCCAAATGTTTATATTGGCTAACACTGACGTATATCTTGTACTTTGTTTTGGAATGTGTCTTATGATGAAGTACCTTGTGTTAGTTAGTTGCTTATCCTTTACAGGACGTGGCAATCAACCCCAGCTTTTATTGGCTGTGATTTTTCTAGGCAATTTTTTTCATTCAGTAGTTTGCCATTGCTTTCTGAACGCAACAGCGCTTATACCCTTATTAAAAATCCACACAAAGCGATCTGCTACCAAACCGCCTGCAGCAGGTTTCGAACCTGGTATATCTGGATTATGAATCTGCGTTCATATCCATTAGGCCACAGATGCCGACTTTGTGTTATATGAATAAATTGTAGAATTTGTCTGTGCCAGGTGTAAAAGAACATTTTATCTAAGTATCTAAGTGCGGTGTTCCAGATGTGTTGTGTAGTCTGCAATATTGTGGGCATTGCCTAGTTTCACAGAACACACCCTAACACACCATCAAGTAAAGAGAAGACATCACCAAACAACAAGAAGCACTACAGACCACTCACTAACCCAAACAGAGAAGATTCACACCACCTTCTCAACATTAAAGTTTAGTAAAGAACCATGCAATATTAGTGGAGATACTCTATCCAACTTAATCATTGTACGCAACACTGGGTTACCAACCTGCATTGTTAAATGTGTTACTCAGCCTTTTATATACTCTACATTTTAGTTTTGTAAAAATAAACGTTCTTTTTAAAAAGTGAGGGTGGTAAACCATGTCAGAAGAGTTCAGGACCACCACTGGTGTAAGACAAGGTGATATCCTGTCACCTTATCTTTTCACACTCCTCATGAACGATGTTATCAAGTCATGTAAGGAGAGAACAAGAAAGTATTCAGTGCGGTACTGGAAGATGAGACAGGTATGCATTTCAGAACTGGCATTTGCTGATGATGTTGCCCTGATTGCTAAATCAGAGGCACATCTCCAATCCAACCTGCAAGTCTGGAAGGAAGAGCTGGGGAAGAGAGGGATGGTCATAAGCAGCTCTAAAACAAAATCCATGGTGATATCACAAAAAGAAAGAAGACATCAGATTAAGCTGGGAGAACAGGTCTTGGAGAAGGTCGTCCACTTTAAATATCTCGGAGCTATTATAGACTGAAATGGAGGCATCAAAGAAGAGTTGGCCACTCAAAAATCAGCAGCTGTGAGACTTTTTCAGGTCATAAATCGAGGATTCCTCAGCAAGAGAGAGGTTGGTAAGAAAACAAAGATGGCTGTATACCGCTCCACCTATGTCCCAGTCTTGACATATGGATGCGAGTCATGGGCAATGACTACAACCCATAACAGCCAGATCCAAACCTCAGGAATGAGGTATCTGAGGAAGGTGGTTGAAGTAATAAGAAGACACACAGTCCGCAACCAGACAATACGTCAAGGCCTAAAATCACACCCCCTGCAGATCCAAGTAAAACAGTCCCAACTAAGATGGTTTGGTCATGTCTGCAGAATAGGAGAAGACTGGCTACCATGACAAGCATGGGAAACAAAGAGCCAGGGATCCAGACCCCCAGGATGACCCAGAGTCCGCTGGGAGGACAACATTAGATCATCTTTGAAGGACCGAGGACTAGAATGGAACCAGGTCAGGAGGAAAAAAGTCAATAGGATAGTCTGGTGCTTTCTCTTCCAAACCTCTACACTTCATGGTAGAAGGGGAACGACTAAGTAAGTAAGTAAGTTTTAATATTTTTTAGTGCCTTGTAAACACTGAGTTTCTTACAAGTCATGAACTTTAGTTAACTATACATAATTAAGCTAGAATTTTAGATTAACAAATATCTAGTATAGACCACCATAAATTCTTAAAAAGACCACTTAAAACTGTCCAAAATCAAATCGTTATGGGTGCTGCATGTTGCAATATAAATGTTTGAGCATTAACAGTATACCATACATCCTTAAAAGCCACAATATTAGTAAAGCTTCCAAACAATGTTACAAATAGTGTACATACCTTAACATCTGTTTCCTGCTTTATTTCTGCAAACTGACTTGTGACATTAGCTTCCACATTTCTTCCAGCCTGAAAGCAATGAACTGTAGTAGATGTACTACTGTAGGTGTCACATTAAGAAAAAAAAGTTATAATAAAAATATATTACACTAACACTTGAATACCATCAACACCAAGCAATAATTATTGTTAAATATTGAGGCTTAATGCAGCTGCAATAGCCATAAACTTGCTTGTTGTATCTTAATCAAGATCCTCCCTGTAATTTTTCTGTTATTTACCCATATACAAATATGACTGCTCAAGGAAGCTACGACAGAAGAACTTGAGTTAAAGATTTTGGACCTTCATAATGATGTTTTAAAATCTCATTTATATGATAATGAACTTCTGGAATAATTTCGACCAAAAAAGTCAATTTTTAAAAAGATCACAGCACTGATGCTGATGATTGCATAACTATAAATAGTTGGTCAGTGACATACTGTGCCAAAGATCATGCTAAATACACTTTTGTTTTGACTCAACTAATTTGAAGATCAATTTAGTTTTTTTAACCCTGATTATTTCTTATACAGGTGTGTGACCCATAATCTAAACATCCAAAAACCAAGATATACCAAAAATGAAGTATTTTGGCTGGCTTTTGGGTTATTTTTAAGTTTCCAAAACAAAACAAAAAATGATTATTATTATTTTTAACTGGTATTCAGGGTACTGAACACACACAATGTTCTGTTTATCACATTTCGTCCTCTTGAAGAGCAAGTGCAGCATAAGCTGACATATGTGCTATAATGTGATATAAATTTTCAAACAAAACTAGTTAGTTGTGTCTAAGAACCACTTTCAGCCATGTGTGTGAATATTTCTGAGCTCATTTTGAGTGGATATTTGTGAGCTAATTTCGTGAGTTTAATTTCATTGTGAAAATGTTGAAAAGAGCTGCAGATACTCTTATGGGTAGCAGTGGGAATAAGAAAAGAAAGCATTTGTCATTAATGATAGCGCAGAAGGTAGAGTTATTGCAGAAGCTTGATTGTGGTGTCTCTGAGCGCCATCTTACTGAAGAATATGGAGTAGGAATGACCACAGCATAAGATATAAAAAAACGCAGATAAGCTGCTGAAGTTTTACATGGACAGTGATGACTAAATACTAATGTCAGACAAGAAAACTTTGCACAGAGGAAAAAATGAAGAAGTTTTGGCAGCTTATGGAATTAAAGAAAGACTGCTTAGACAGAAACCATTGTTAATGAGACAGATGACATTGGGCAAAATCTACAGTAAGGCCATCTGTCTTATTGATTATTGATGAGCTGAAAATCCTGTTTGGTTTATCAACAGATGCCTGACGCCAAGCTGATGATGGTGATAAGAGCATTGAATGTACATGTGCAGGTATTTAATAAAGTTTATGTTTGAAGTTTTAAAAAACTATTTTTCTGATAAATAATTGTACTACATAATTTAAGTGGGGCAATTTTTGGGCTACTTTGAGCGATATTTTGGGCAACTTTGGGCTACTTCTGGTGATATTTTGGGCATATTCTGAAAACCAAAACATGGCCCTCCCTAAGCATTTCGGATTCTGGGTGTTGAGTAGCTTGGATATTTTGTTTATTTTGTAATCAAAGTTTTTGCACCTCAAAACACCCTCTCAGCTTTGAATACATGTTCACATATTGTTGTTGATGTTTTAACACAGATGAGAAGGGCTCATAGTAGTGTTCATAAATAGAAGTGTTCATAAATAGTCATGACATGATGGCTCATGAATCCGTGGGTTTAAAACTGTTCATGACGATAGTGTATTTTGTAGACGACGTTGGGGCATGTCGTAAATTTATTTTGAGAGAAAAGAGTCTTAGAAATAGTGGTCCGGTTTAGAGTGAAATGATGATGGAAAGCTCAGTGGTAGAAAATGTAGAGATTAAATAGTGGCTTCACAGTGTGCTGGAGGAGAGTAAAGACAGACTTATTTACGACAAATCGTTTCTCTCAATCTTCTCTTTCACTCTCCTGGTCAAACAATTATTTGCCAGTTTTCCAGACCCGCATCTGCACGCACCGATTTGGTGTTTTCAAACACACAGACGACGTAGATAACAACTATATTAAACGAATAGGGGAAAAGTTGGGCTTTGGGTATATCCAACACAGAACTAAATGAGTTTATGTGATTTTATTCACTTTAAACATCAATCACTAACAAATATCAGGTATTACATAAATTATCATAAGTACACAAATGCAAATAACAAGTTTTGGGAGGGGTGAAGAAGATTGGTATCGACTAAGCCCTTCCCGCTTATTAGACAAAGATAAACCCAGTCCAGAGATAGATAATATCAGGAACATAGGTAAGTTAACCTACCAGTAAAGTTAATTACTCTGAAAAGAGGTGTTATCAAATTAGGTATAGGTGGTAGAAAGAAATCCTGTTCTTCCCAATTGTTCTTCCCTTTACTAAGCAAATGAAAAGGAGGGGGTTTTAAACATAGTTAACAAATTATCAACTATCCCACTTAAAGGAACAATGTAGGGTATACAGAAAAGATATATATTACCAGGTAAGCAAGTTAACAAAATGGTTACACAAAAGAATTAATTTCCTGTCATTCATACACTCTGTGCGGATCCACACTCATATACACCACACACTTACCGAGTTGCAGCATCAGACAATCCCTTAGAATGATAAACACAATAATTAACTCTTGACGTATGACAACTGTCTAGTCCTTCTATGTCCCGCCCCAGATAATGCGAGGATTCACTGAGAGCAAATATTCCTGCTTATCGCCGGACTTGAAGTTCTAAGAGTTCTTGTGTTTTATTATAAAGAAACGAGTCTATGGGATGGCACTGACGCAGTTCGACATAGGGGTGAAAAATGAGGTGATGGTATAATCCTTCACTGCATGATGATAGCCACTGACCGGGAAAGTTTTTAATCCAGTGAGGAAAAACTAGGCTCGGTCACATTCAGGTAAATCGGTAATCTCTCACAATAGAGCAGTATATAAACTATCGCTACTGGCACTGTTCATCTTCCAGTTTATCTTACAGATTTAATTTGATGATAATAATCAAATGATCTTGGGTAGGCTTTCTTTCATGTAATTATGTTAGCTAGGCCGTACCGGACCACCACAAGATTTACTTTAAAAAAAGGTCTCATCAAACTGTCTGGAAGTTTAAGAACCGAGTATGGAAACTCTGAAAGATTTCGTTATTGCTGGGATTGCAAAAGGTGATCAATCTAGAGAAAAAGATAGAAAACCCATAACAACATAATCATACTTTAAAACAAATAATCTTCTAAGCGTGCGATAAATTTCCCGTTAAGCCTATAATACACTCGAGTATTTAATTATGTATTTAATAAACACTGCGCGAGTTCTAGTGGTTAAATCACACATCTATAAATATAGGACTTAACTAAATTTATTAATTATAAATTCCTTCGCGACTTTAAAAGTTAATTTAAGCATTAAACATCTATTATCTTTTGAAATAATATAATAGATAGATCATTATATTTACAACTGGAACTATTGAGATGGTTTAATTTAATAGATTTAAATTAACACAAAATCCAATGAAATATAATGAATGAACTAGACCACTGATCACTTTACACAATATATATATTACCGCTTTGCACAGAATAGAATTCACTGCAAATAAAATGAAAATCCATGGGATAATCTAGCAAGATTTCAAATATCGCTAGTGCTTCTATCAAGTTCTGGCCAGCAAATGACGAAGTGTATTTCTACGTGATCTGTATATCTACAACTGGAATGCAAGATGAGTGGGACATGAGAACTTTGACAGCTTTTTTGATCTCATGACTTTGGGGGATCTGACCACCAAATCCAAAGAGAGAAGCCGCCCCTGGCCTCTCGTATCTTTGTTCGCTGCTTGCGTCAGCTTTCCCCGTTTGCTCTGGCTGCGATCGGTTCCGTGCTTAACACCGAGATGCGAAATCGTTTCAGGGACCACTACTGTCTTTGATAGTGCCGATAGTCTCCCCTGAAATCCCTCAGTCTGTCTCTTTGATCTCGTGCCGCATACTAAATGCGTCCCGGTGGAAATCGGTTCGCTCTGGCGAAATGAAAAGTTACAGCAAATGTTCAGGGGTTCTAATGTTATGAAAAGCTAAAGGTCCCTTTAAATCATCCATCATATCAGGGAAAATTCACTTGTCGAACTAGACGTACGTCACAATCGTCCCCACTTTTAGACATGAAACCATTTTTCATGTTTCATTTTTTTGACAATGGAGGTGACCTGATTGGTGATTTTAGGATGAGTGGTATCTTCAGTTTGCTCTTCTTCCTCTGTAGACCAGTTTCTACTCAGGAAATCAGCCCCGACATTCTGTCTTCCCGGAATATATTCCACTTTGAAAGAATAAACGCTTAAAAGGAGGGCCCAACGCATGATCCTGGCGTTAAATTCTTTATTGGCACCAAGAAATGCTAACGGAGCGTGGTCTGTTTGCACCGTGAAAGATGTACCATAAAGAAACTCATGATGGCGTCTGATACCGTCAATCAGAGCAAGACATTCCCTTTCAACTACGCTGTAGTTCCGTTCCACTTTATTTAATTTCCGACTGCCATAGGCAACTGGAAATAGCATGTTTAGGTCACTGTCATCGGCTTGAAGCAGTGTTGACCCGATGCCCTGACCTGACGCGTCGACTCTCAGTACAAAAGGTTTCTTGAGGTCAGGCAACCTCAAAATGGGGTATGCAGACAACTGTCCTTTCAAAGTGCTATACGCGTGTTCGCACTTTTGATCCCATATGACCTTATCAGGACAACCTTTCTTTGTGAGGTCAGTCAGAGGTGCCGTCAGTCCGTTGAAGTTCTGGATGTACTTCTGATAGTATGCACATAGCGATATGAAGGAACGTACGTTTTTCTTCGTTTGGGGTCTTTTTGCTGCCATTATTTTCTCCACGTTCTTCTTGATAGGCCAACTGCATCCGTGAGAAATAGTGTGCCCCAGGAAGTCTAACTGTTCAAACCCGATGAGACATTTGCTAGGTCTGGCTGTGAGACCCGTTTCCTGTAGTCTCCTGAGGAGCATAGCAACCGTAGCAATATGTTCTTCATAGGTTTCCGATGCAATTAAGATGTCATCCATGAAATTATGGATATGGGGACTTTGCAAAGGTTCTAGAAGCTTCCTCATCATCCTGGTGAACACTCCTGGTGCGTTATGCAAACCGAACGGCATCACATTAAATGTGTAATGTCCTTCGCTAGTGCTGAAAGCTAACAAAGGTTTAATTTCCTCCTTGACTGGTATTTGATAATAACCTTTACTGAGGTCTATCTTGGAGAAGATCTTTGCTTTGCTGAGCTTGGTGAACAACTCAGAAACAGTTTGGAGAGGTTCGGGCTGGAATTCCGTTACAGCGTTTAGCAACCTGTAATCAATGCACAGCCGAACTTCCTTATTGGGCTTCTGCAACAGCACTACGCTCGAGCTGTAAGGAGATGTAGACTCACTGATAATTCCTGCCTGACGCAGCTTGTCTATTTCTCCGCGAAGTGCATCCGCTTTAGCGTTAGCGTACGGGATGGGGTAAACTCTGGTTCGAACAGGGGTCTCGTTTGTTAATTTCATATCAAATTCAATGAGATTTGTTCGACCAGGTACATCCGTTAAGACTGCACTGTACTGTTTTAGTAGAGCCCTGGTTTCTGTTTGTTGTTCTGGTGAGAGATTGTCGCCGAACTTGACATCTTTAAAGGATTCTGTGGGTTGCAATGGATACTCCATGCAACCATCATCATCTTCCTCGTCTTCCGTTGCTATGGCAACAGCCAGGAGATGCTCGGAGGATGGCACCGGTCTTTCCAAATATTTCTTTAGCAGATTTATGTGGAAGACCTTCTCCTTTCCTTTGATGGAGATCTTGTAATTGGTACGTGAGATCTTTTTAAGGACGGTAAACGGTCCTTGCCATCCGATGCGAAGTTTATTGCTTCCGGTTGGAAGTAGCAATAAGACTTTCTCCCCTGGTTGTAGTTCTCTCTTTTTTGCAGCTTTGTTGTATCTTTTAGTAATTTTAGCGTGGGCTTTCTTAAGGTTGGTAGTAGCTAGATCCCATCCTAGCTTTAGCCTTTCCTTGAGCTCAGATACATACTTGCTTGCAGAGACGACTGTCTCATCAGCCTTCTGGTCGGTCAGGGAATGAAGTAAGGCTTCTAGTGGCCCCTTAATAGGTCTGCCAAATAAAAGTGTAGCTGGTGCAAAACCCGTAGACGCTTGGGGTACCTCTCGGTAGGCGAATAAGGCAGCCGATATATATTGGTCCCAGTCTTCCAGTTTCTCCTGACCCAGCTTACGTAACATCATGGTGAGGGTACCGTTAAAATGTTCCATGAGCCCATTTCCGGCCGGATGGTAGGGACTTGTGTGGATATGTTTGGCCCTCAAGATCTTAAAGATCTCCTCCATTAACAGGCTACGGAATTGGGATCCATTGTCCGTCAAAACTTGTTGAGGGAATCCCAACCGTGTAAAAATTTGCACAAGGGCTTCTGCGACATGCTTGGAATTAGTGCATGGTAGCGGTACGGCTTCGGCCCACATAGTGCAAGTGTCGACTAAGGTCAGGATGAACCTGTTCCTTCTTTTGGTCTTTTCCAGGGGACCAATAATGTTGACAGCAACCCGTTCAAATGGAGTCCCTACTATTGGCATTTGCCCCATAGGTACTGGGGGTGTCAAGTGCTTGGGTGCTACCCGTTGGCACTGGGCGCAGGATTTCACATACCTGACAATGTCAGAGTTCATTCCTGGCCACCAATAGTGGTTTTTTATTCGCTGAATAGTGGCATTTTGTCCCATATGTCCGCTAAAGGGAAGAGAGTGCCCCATTTCTAAGATCTGGTTTCTGTACTGCGTCAGTACTAGGAGCTGGTTATTCCCCGTGTCCGGGTTGCCCGTTCTACGATACAATACACCATCCTTAGAAAAGATGTCTCCGTTGTGTCTGGGGTCCTTAGCCATGGGCAGTTTTTTAAAGCAGGGCGCCAGAGTAGGGTCCTTTTGTTGCGCCTCCTTCAGTTCATTCGGCAACAAGTTTGGCGCAGGCTCCCTCTCCTTCTTGGCTTGCCCTCTTGTGGTTACCGCTGCCACAATCGGCTCCTTAGGTCTCCCAATGAACACATATCTACATCCCAGGATAACTGGGTAGATCGGATCATCCATTATGGCCGCTTTGATAACTCCTCTAACAAAGTCAGAGTGTATTTCTACCAGTGCGATAGGAAGCGTCCTGGGTGCATCACTCCTGAAAACTCCACTAAGTTTGACGGTTTCCTCTGTCTCCTGACCGGGTTTGACTAGGTGCCTAGCGACAATACAATCAAAACTTAATCCAGTGTCAAAAAGACAAGTAGTAGAGGTACCGTTCAAAATTACAGTTCCTCGAGTTGAGGGTCGGTCCTCCTCAGGTTGAGAATCACTGACATTGACTCTACCTTTCGAGGCTGTATGCAAACATCCAATGCGGTTTGCACCGGTTTGTTTGCCCTGATCAGATGTTCCTGGTGTAGGGGTCTTCCCTTTTCCTTGACCTTGGTGGCCGCGCTGCCACGTAGGCTTGTTGGGTTGATCAGAATTGTTGTTGGGGGGGTATCGGGTTTTGTAGAATTTCGATTTTTCCTGGGGAGGTTTCTGGGTATTGTTATCTCGTTGGTTATAATGTTGAGAGGAATTGGAAGAATAGGATGACTGCTCTAGATTCTGTTTTCGAGATGGCTCATCTGTGGGTTTACGTTTAGTGCTGGGAAGTTCGGCCATTGCATTGCTATAGCATTCGGCTTTATTGAGTATGTCTTCAAGCCTGACTGCCCCCTGTTCCGCCAAAAATCTACGTGTTTCATTCGACAAAGTGGATTTTATCTGCTCCACAAGAACAAGTTCGAGGAGTCCCTCATATGAAAGAGGTAGGTCAGATAATTCAATGCACTTTGTCAGATAACCCGTGAGACGTGAAGAGAACTGGGGAAATGTTTCAGTGCTCTCTTTTCAGCTGTTTCTGAACAACTGCAGAAACTTTCGGGCAGTCATCTTAAACTGCTGTAGTAAGGCCTTCTTCAACAGGTCATAATCATGTTGATTCGGTCCCATCTTTGTGTACACGTCATAAGCATTGCCTTTCAGTGACGTTGAAAGTTTGAGCGCCCAGCGGGTACTCTCTAACCCATAAAGATTCGCGAGTCTCTCAAATTTTTCTAGGTAGCTGTCAATTTTTTCGTTAGGGCTAGGAAAAGATTCTAAAGAAAACGACATAGCAGTTAATTGGGCAGATTGAGTACTGGAGAGGTCCATTGATTGAGACTGGGGCGAAGACGGCTCTCCGTTAGTCGAAGTAGAGGCGCCCCGACTCTCTAGAGCCTTAAGCGCCAGTTCATGTTGTCTTTCCTTGTCTCTCTCTCTCTCTCTCTGCGAGTTTCCATCTCTGCTTCAATTTTCTTCTGTTCCAAAAGACGTTCTTCCACTTCTTTTTTATCTGCCCTCTCCTGGGCTTCTCTCCTCTCTGTTCTTTCTTTCTCTTCCTTCCTCTCAGCTTCTGCTCTCTGTTGCTCCGCCTTCCTCTCAGCTTCTGCTCTCTGTTGCTCTGCCTTCCTCTCAGCTTCGGCTCTCTGTTGCTCCGCCTTCCTCTCAGCTTCGGCTCTCTGTTGCTCCGCGTCATATATTTCCAATTCCTGGTTAATAAACGCGTTTGCAGCTTCTGCATCTAATCCTGCCTCTTTCGCTTCCAGCCTCAAGATGGACCTCATCTTTATCCTCTCTGCCATTGTTAAAGAATAAGATGAAGTATGCCTAGAGAACTAGTAAGAAGAAACGCGAAAGGGAGGAACTCTGAACCGCTACGAGAAAAAGACACAAGTATAAATTTACCTGTGTTACCTCCTACCTGTACTGTGCAAACTTATCGCTGCTATTATCTGGCAATTTAGGCTCTAAACGCAAGCGACTATGCCACTAAATGGTAAGTTACACTGGAAAAGAATCTACTTTTACTAACAGTCGAGAAAAATTATATTAAAACAATTTAAAAGGAAAAAAAATTTTCCCCTAAATTTTAAATCTCTGACAACAAACTCCGTCCCTAAAGTCAATTATTGAGATGAGACGTTGTTAACTTAATTTTTAAAAATCAGAACAATCCGTCTTTAGCTAAGCTCAACTCTTTTTAACTTCAAAAACCTTAGTGACTGTAAAACAATCACGCAATCCCAGCAACTCTTACAAAGAAAGAAATATAATTATCTCCGCCAGAGGATAATTAAAATAGCAAATATTTTTGTTTATCTGTACTTTCTACTGCTGTGGAGAGAAAACAACCTGTAAATATGCTGTGTGGACAACCCAAATACTTAAAGAACGTTTGTCTAGGGGTGTAATTATTTATTCATTTCCCTAATTCACAAAGACAAATCATTCACACTCTACCTAGTTAGACCCAGACTAAATCAGACTCAAAATATCTTTAACCCGGCTATGCGATTGCCTCAAATGTAGCTCAAGATCCCAGAACCAGCCCACAAATATGTGTGCATCAAATGTATCTCAAAATTATCCCGGCGAGCCAGCCAAATATTGTCGTAAATTTATTTTGAGAGAAAAGAGTCTTAGAAATAGTGGTCCGGTTTAGAGTGAAATGATGATGGAAAGCTCAGTGGTAGAAAATGTAGAGATTAAATAGTGGCTTTACAGTGTGCTGGAGGAGAGTAAAAAAAAAAAAGTTAGTTGCTTATCCTTTACAGGACGTGGCAATCAACCCCAGCTTTTATTGGCTGTGTTGTGATTTTTCTAGGCAATTTTTACGTTCAGTAGTTTGCCATTGCTTTCTGAACGGTACGGCGCTTATACCATTGTTAAAATCCACACAAAGCGATCTGCTACCAAACCGCCTGCAGCAGGTTTCGAACCTGGTATATCTGGATTATGAAACTGCGTTCATATCCATTAGGCCACAGACGCCGACGGAGGAGAGTAAAGACAGACTTATTTACGACAAATCGTTTCTCTCAATCTTCTCTTTCACTCTCCTGGTCAAACAATTATTTGCCAGTTTTCCAGACCCGCATCTGCGCGCACCGATTTGGTGTTTTCAAACACACAGACGACGTAGATACAAACTATATTAAACGAATAGGGGAAAAGTTGGGCTTTGGGTATATCCAACACAGAACTAAATGAGTTTATGTGATTTTATTCACTTTAAACATCAATCACTAACAAATATCAGGTATTACATAAATTATCATAAGTACACAAATGCAAATAACAAGTTTTGGGAGGGGTGAAGAAGATTGGTATCGACTAAGCCCTTCCCGCTTATTAGACAAAGATAAACCCAGTCCAGAGATAGATAATATCAGGAACATAGGTACGTTAACCTAACAGTGAAGTTAATTACTCTGAAAAGAGGTGTTATCAAATTAGGTATAGGTGGTAGAAAGAAATCCTGTTCTTCCCAATTGTTCTTCCCTTTACTAAGCAAATGAAAAGGAGGGGGTTTTAAACATAGTTAACAAATTATCAACTATCCCACTTAAAGGAACAATGTAGGGTATACAGAAAAGATATATATTACCAGGTAAGCAAGTTAACAAAATGGTTACACAAAAGAATTAATTTCCTGTCATTCATACACTCTGTGCGGATCCACACTTATATATACACCACACACTTACCGAGTTGCAGCATCAGACAATCCCTTAGAATGATAAACACAATAATTAACTCTTGACGTATGACAACTGTCTAGTCCTTCTATGTCCCGCCCCAGATAATGCGAGGATTCACTGAGAGCAAATATTCCCGCTTATCGCCGGACTTGAAGTTCTAAGAGTTCTTGTGTTTTATTATAAAGAAACGAGTCTATGGGATGGCACTGACGCAGTTCGACATAGGGGTGAAAAATGAGGTGATGGTATAATCCTTCACTGCGTGATGATAGCCACTGACCGGGAAAGTTTTTAATCCAGTGAGGAAAAACTAGGCTCGGTCACATTCAGGTAAATCGGTAATCTCTCACAATAGAGCAGTATATAAACTATCGCTACTGGCATTGTTCATCTTCCAGTTTATCTTACAGATTTAATTTGATGATAATAATCAAATGATCTTGGGTAGGCTTTCTTTCATGTAATTATGTTAGCTAGGCCGTACCGGACCACCACAAGATTTACTTTAAAAAAAGGTCTCATCAAACTGTCTGGAAGTTTAAGAACCGAGTATGGAAACTCTGAAAGATTTCGTTATTGCTGGGATTGCAAAAGGTGATCAATCTAGAGAAAAAGATAGAAAACCCATAACAACATAATCATACTTTAAAACAAATAATCTTCTAAGCGCGCGATAAATTTCCCGTTAAGCCTATAATACACTCGAGTATTTAATTATGTATTTAATAAACACTGCGCGAGTTCTAGTGGTTAAATCACACATCTATAAATATAGGACTTAACTAAATTTATTAATTATAAATTCCTTCGCGACTTTAAAAGTTAATTTAAGCATTAAACATCTATTATCTTTTGAAATAATATAATAGATAGATCATTATATTTACAACTGGAACTATTGAGATGGTTTAATTTAATAGATTTAAATTAACACAAAATCCAATGAAATATAATGAATGAACTAGACCACTGATCACTTTACACAATATATATATATTACCGCTTTGCACAGAATAGAATTCACTGCAAATAAAATGAAAATCCATGGGATAATCTAGCAAGATTTCAAATATCGCTAGTGCTTCTATCAAGTTCTGGCCAGCAAATGATGAAGTGTATTTCTACGTGATCTGTATATCTACAACTGGAATGCAAGATGAGTGGGACATGAGAACTTTGACAGCTTTTTTGATCTCATGACTTTGGGGGATCTGACCGCCAAATCCAAAGAGAGAAGCCGCCCCTGGCCTCTCGTATCTTCGTTCGTTGCTTGCGTCAGCTTTCCCCGTTCGCTCTGGCTGCGATCGGTTCCGTGCTTAACACCGAGATGCGAAATCGTTTCAGGGACCACTACTGTCTTTGATAGCGCCGATAGTCTCCCCTGAAATCCCTCAGTCTGTCTCTTTGATCTCGTGCCGCATACTAAATGAGTCCCGGTGGAAATCGGTTCGCTCTGGCGAAACGAAAAGTTACAGCAAATGTTCAGGGGTTCTAATGTTATGAAAAGCTAAAGGTCCCTTTAAATCATCCATCATATCAGGGAAAATTCACTTGTCGAACTAGACGTATGTCACAGGGCAGTTGGTGTGATTTTCACTTTTGAGCGAGCTAGAGGCGTTCTGCCCTCTGGAGGTGTGTGTGTGAGGCCCATGCCATTCTATTCATGCATGTGGAATAATTATTGATTATGTATATCTTAAATGTGAGATTTCTATTGGAGTTTGATAAATACATGTAAGCTCAAGGTAAGTGCTGTGTAATTCACCCAGTGATGGCTGATTGCAGAATGTATGTTCTTTAGAGAACAGTTAAATATAAATGAAGTACATTATCTTCATAGAAACCATGGATTCTTATTGTATGGGACATGGCTGGTGACAGACCTATTAACTACAAGAGTGTATTCACCCGTGAACAGAGGCTCAGGCAGCCAAGTGTTATTTACAAGTAGATGACAGTCTTACGTGGGCTATCCGCACATAATTCATTACATATTTTCCTAGAAATCGCCAGTAGGGTTTCTGAAGTGCCAAATGTTTATATTGGCTAACATTGATGTATATCTTGTAAACTGTTTTGGAATGTGTCGTATGATGAAGTACCTTGTGTTACATGAATAAATTGTAAAAGTCATCTATGCCAGGCGTCCAAGAACATTTTATCTAATTTCGGTGTTCCAGATGTGTTGTGTAGTCTGCAATATTGTGGGCATTGCCTAGTTTCACAGATCACACTCTAACACACCACGAAGTAAAGAGAAGCCATCACCAAACAACAAGAAGCACTACAGACCACTCACTAACACAAACAGAGAAGATTCACACCACCTTCTCAACATTAAAGCTTAGTAAAGAACCCTGCAATATTAGTGGAGATACTCTATCCAACTTAATCATTGTACGCAACCCTGGGTTACCAACATGCATTGTTAAATGTGTTACTCAGCCTTTTATATACTCTACATTTTAGTTTTGTAAAAATAAACTTTTTTTTTTTTTAAAGTGAGGGTGGTAAACCATGTCAGAAGAGTTCAGGACCACCACTGGTGTAAGACAAGGTGATAATCCTGTCACCTCATGGACCATGTCATCAAAATATTTAAGGAAAGGACACAAGTATTCAGCAGGGTACTGGAAGATGAGATGGGTCTGTATTTCAGAGCTAGCATTTGCCAACAATGTTGCCCTGATTGCTAAATCAGAGGAACATCTTTAATCCAACCAGTAAGTCTGGAAGGAAGAGCTGGAGATGAGATGGATCATCAGCAGCAGCTCCAAAATAAAAACCATGGTGACATCACAAGAGGAAAGAAGGCATCAGATTAAGCTAGGAGAACAGATCCTGGAGGAGGTCAATCAGTTTAATTACCTCAAAGCTGATATAGACTGGAACTGAGACACCAAAGAAGAGTTAGCTACCTGAAGAGCAGCAGCTGGGATACCTCTTTAAGCCATATACCAAGGATTTTTCAACAAATGTAAGCAAGCAAGAAAGAAGATGGCTGTATAACGCTCCATCTATATTGCAGTCTTGACACATGGATGTGAGTTATGGGCACTGACTACAATCCACAAAAAAGCCAGATTTAAATCTTAGAAATGAGGTATCTGAGGGAGATGGTAAAGTGACAAGAAGAGATATGGTCTGCAACCAGAGGATATGGCAAGGCCTCAAATCCCAGCCACTGCAGACTTAAGTAGAACAGTCCCAACTGAGATTATTTGGCCATGTCTGCAGAATGGAAGAAGATCGGCTACCATAAAAAGAATGGGAAACTAAAAGCCAGGGACAACTCCACTGAGAGGGCAACATTAAACAATCTCGGACTTGGAACAACTGAGGACTGGATTGGAAGCAGGCCAGAAGGAAGACAGCTGATAGGATAGTATAGCGCTCCCTCCTCCAAACCTCTACACCTCACGACAGAAGAGGGATGACTAAGTAAGTAATAAGTGAGTCACAAAAATTGGTTGTTGCTCTTCACCCTATTAGTTAATATAAAATGGGCCTATGGTGCCATAAAGGTCGAGGACCCTTGTTATAGGGATTAGCTTTTTTTTCTTCAAAAAAAACAATTTGTCACTTTCCATTTCTGCCTGTTTCCCCACCCTCATTTCCAATATATCTGTGACCCACAGTTCCTATCTCTCCCTTGGGTCCACATCTGTTTAATACCTTTCACACTAAAAGTTAGTTGCTTATCCTTTACAGGACGTGGCAATCAACCCCAGCTTTTATTGGCTGTTTGTGATTTTTCTAGGCAATTTTTTTCATTCAGTAGTTTGCCATTGCTTTCTGAACGGTACGGCGCTTATACCATTGTTAAAAATCCACACAAAGCGATCTGCTACCAAACCGCCTGCAGCAGGTTTCGAACCTGGTATATCTGGATTATGAAACTGCGTTCATATCCATTAGGCCACAGACGCCGACCCTTTCACACTAGCAGTTAACAAACCCTAATCTTAAAATAATTTCTCAAAGTAAAAAAGAAAATGAGAATAAAAATGACAGAACACACTTGACTCACTCTCACTGCCCAGAGATATGAGTAAATCACAGTTAGACAAGATTTTAACTCTTAGACAGGAGCAATGCTAACAGTGTTAGTTTGTTTATACACCTGTACTGCTGCAATGATGACAGAAAATAATTAAGTTATTAATAATAATTTAGAAATTCTTCCTTTAAATCTAGTTCAGGAGTTTGCAACTGGTCAATCAAAATGTATTAGTAGATCACAGGTGATGACTCGGTAAATCTTTAAGTGATGAAGGAAATAAAAATAACTGACAGAAAAACAAAAAAGGAATGACAATTCTAGACTAACCCTATGGACTCTTAATCTCTCAAGCATGATCCAGTTAAAGATTTTCCCTGACACTGATAGTAACAGTCATCATCATGCTTCAGCTTTCCAAGAAGCATACACCTTCACCAAACGTATGCTGTCTTCCTTTCTTGCGCCTTCAGCTCACATCCTACTATGTCTTCCTCATGTCTGTCTCCAGTTCTCTTCTCCATGTGTTCATTGGTCTCCTACCTCTCTCACCCTGGGGACTATGGAACAAGGACTGCTTGGTATTGCTATCAACAGGTTTTCTCAATGTGTGCTCTATCCATCTCGTGTCTTCTTCTCATCTCTTGTACCACTGGTACTTGTTTGGTTCTTGTCATCAGTTCTGCAAGGTGACTACAATCATTCTATTCTACACAAGCACCAATTTATGAAAGTCTAGCTTTTTTGGTTGTTGTCTTTGTTTTCTCCAGGTTTCAGAGTCATGCTGTACTGACTTGACATTGAACTGTTTTTGCTGGGCTTAACTTGTTTGCTCTCCACATACTTCCCAATGCAATGAAAGCTCCTCTAGCTTTTTGTATTTTTATTTTGATATCACTGTCAGTCCATCCCACTTGGTCTACATTGCTGCCAAGGTATATGTATGATTGTGAAGGGGCATCTCTTCAAGTGCAATAGTGTTATCATTTGCTGCATTTATTATCATTATCTTTCTTTTCTCCCTGTGTATTTTTAGACCTACTTGTTGTAAACTCACACCAAGCACTTTCATTGTCTTGCATCTGATTATGGCTATGGGACAGGAGAGCCAGGCCATCTGATAAATCTACATTATCAAGTTGTTTAGTCACTGGATACCATTTCTTATGGCTAAAGTTGTTGGTTGAGGTCAATGTTTTCATAATTCAATCTATAGCCAATAGGAAGAGAAATGGTGACAGGAAGCATCCCTGTCACACTTCATCTCTTATCCCAAATAGTTTTGTAAAACTTTCTCCATGAAGAGCTCTGCACATCGTGTCTTCATGTTTTCTTTATTAAGTTAATGATCTTCAGGGGGACTCTATAATGTCTCACCAATTTCTGAAGTAATTGTCTGTCCACATTGTCAATTGCTTCTTCATAGTCCACTAATCCTACGTAAAGAGACAAGTTTCATTTCAGACTTTGTTCCACTATTATTCTCAATGTGGCAATCTAGTCTGCACATGATCTGTTTTGCTTAAAACCTGTTTGTTTATCTCTCAGCTGTCTATCTATGGACTCTTTTAATCTCTCAAAGATGATCCTGTTAAATATTTTTATGGCAGTGATAGTAATATTGTTCCTATGTAATTTGTGTGCTCTTGTAAATCTCCCTTCTTAAGCAACTTGAACCAGAAAACCTTCCTTCCATTCTGCTGGTATTTGATATAAACATTATTCCTCTGTAATTTGTGAACTACTGTAAATCTCATATAATGTAACTTTCTTTTATGTTTTTTCTTGATGCCATTATCTATACAGATGGCTCTGTAATCTGTGGTGAGAAATCCGATTGCGGCTTCTCTGTTAGAGTACAGGCCAGAATCATCGCTGAACATACTGGGGATTACAAGATAACAACTTCCAGCATGAGAATGGAAGTCGAGGCTGTTACTGCAGCCATAAGGTGGATAACTGAAACTTCATTAACAAAGGCTATCATTGTGTCCGACTCAGTTAATGCTTCGGAAGGTTCAAAGTGGTTGGTTGTGTCATGAATGGAAAACATTCATAGAAGTTTTCAGTCTACAAGAGCTGGTGTGCATATACTGTCCTGGTCATGCTGGGGTATGTGGTAATGAAAGAGCTGACAGACTTGCATCAAGAGCACCCATAGTGGGGGCATCAAGTTTAAGACTGATGGAATTTTGCATCAAACGTAAAGCTAGTAGAGATGGACATATGAGAAGATGCATCTGTCATATTTACAACCAGTGAGCTACAGGAATAGTTAGCATTCACACTCTTCGACATACACTGATGGAGACTGAGCACCTATGGGTTTGCCCAGAGTGCAATGATGTCAATTCTTTATAACAATGTTTTGTGGGAATTTCTTCTCCCTCAAAGATGGTCAGCTATGACTTGTAGCTCTAGATGCTCCATAACAGATGAGGTAGTTCCACCAAAACACTCTTTAACATAATTCTTCTCTTCTATAGAAGCTGATTCAGTTCATAACAATTACAATTGGGACATTCGTTTTAATATTCTTAGGTGCCTGATTAAAAAAAAAACAAAAAAACTTAGTTTCTTACAAGTCTCAAACTTTAATTGTTAAGTAAACACATATAATTAGGCCTAACCATGATTTCAGTGAATAAATTTCCAGTATAGATCAATATAAATTATGAAAATGCTCATGTAAAATTGTTCAAAATCATTTTTTTACATGTCCAGCATATTGCAAAAAAATTCTTTTTATCATAATTTAACATTAGACCATGCACCCATCTTCTTTAATCCTTAGCCGCCGACCGTCAAAGCAGTCAGTGGCCATCAAGTCTGGTGGCGTCTTGTAGGGCAACAACAAATTGATTCCACTTTGCTCGGTCGGTGGCCATCCTTCGTACATTGCCCCAACTCTGGTTCACCATTGACAGCTTCCAAATGTCAATATTTTCATTCATCTTTTTGCACTCCTAACAGAGCATACAGCCACCATTACAGCTGGACCACTTGCTAGAAGCCTGCACCAAACATTCACATACACTTGCAGCAGTGGTATCTGTGACAATTTGTTTAACATAATGAGGTAGCCAGCCCCACCCACAAGTCACTTTGTACGACATGCTCAAGAGTGCAGTAGGCATATTCTTTCTGTCTCTTCAGAGACCCAGGGGAATTACATGGGGCAGAAATATTTGACATACCTCATAGTCTGTTTCCTGCTTCATTTCTGTAATCAGACGTGTGACATTAGATTCCATATTTCTTTCAACCTGAAAGCAATGAAATATAGCAGATGATGGGTGTCATTTTAAGACTATGAAGACATACTACATATATTTACACCAATATCTAAGCAGCATTACCTCACAGCAATAATCACTGTCAAATGGTGAGGCCTAATGCAACTGCATTAGCCATAAACAAATATGCTTTTTTAAAATAAATACTTTATTATTTTACATTACTTCATTCTCTCCTTTCCTTTTTCACTTTCAATATTTCTGTGACCCACGGTTACTATCTTCCCTATCCCCACATCTGTTTAATGCATTTCACACCAGCAGTGAACATACCCTAATCCTCAAAGTTATCTTCAAACTTAAATATCATTTGGTAAAATATAATGTAGGCCTAGTTCCAATTTGTCAATGCCTTGTTGAAAGAATTGCAGTAAGATGGTTATGTTGCAGAGATGCAAGTAACTTACATGCTGCACTTCTTCAACATTTTGAATACTCGGGAACCTGAAACAGATATGATTGTATCAAGGCAAATCTTTACAGAGCTCAGTGTTTCTACAGTAGATCCTCACATCACATAGGTGGTCCCAGCAATTTCTACTTATCCGGACAGTGCTGTAGGAATGGCCATATATGAATTACCTTGATGTTCCAAGACTAGGAAAGCAACAAAGTGAGGACTCCTAAAGCAACCTCCAGAGCAACCCTCGATGTTGATCTGATTGCACCTGTAACTGTACATAATGCTTGGTGCTGAATTCTATCTTTTTTTTTTATCAAAGGGAAGAACGATTTCCCGCACGCTGCCATATTGTGACTCCGTAAGGTGTGCGTGTAGTGCCGGTGTGTTTGTATATAACACAAATTTCGTGAGCAATATTTATTACGGAATAAGAAATTTGAGGCGCTGTGTATCTTAAGTGAGTAAAATCGCAATGACAGTCGCCAAATATTCCACAGTGAATATGTATATTTTAGGATGATGGTTAACCCTAACCATAACTGTAAAATACCCATATTCACTACGGAGCTTTCGGCAACAGAATTTGCGATTTTACCCATAATTGTTACCTATATGTGTAAATTTATATTTTTCGTACATTTTAGTTGAAATTTGTATATTTTAGCGATTTCTTGTTTAGAGTGTCTTCGCTTTCTTGTTTTTACGTTCATTTTTGGGCTACTGTGAGCGAAAAACGTAAATTGATCTCGGTTAGGGTGACCATATTATTATTATTATTTTTTTTTTTTAAGATGACATTTTCTCATTTTTTGACTTAAAAAGGACAAAGGAGAACACTTTTAAAGAAAAAACGAGTATGCAAAGGAGGACGCGTTAATTTCATTAATTTAATACATGTATGTACAGAATCATGATAAAATATATAGAAATACTTCAACGAAATTTGTTTTTAGGTCTTCATACAAAGCATGTTTTAATAAACAAATAAAGCATTGGGAATGACCTTCAGTAAAGGTAGGGTTGTAAAAAATAAAATTATAGACATAAATCTTTACAAGAAATGTTTTACATTATTGTCTTGAAGACATTCTGCACAGTAAGGTTCTTCTATACTGAAATAGCCTTTTCCCAGCTGTAGTCTGAGAAGTTTCTTATTAAGCGATTTAAGAGGTATGAACAAATGAGAATACCAATATTAGATTATTTGCAAGCATCCAACTTACCTATAAATATAGATTGACTTCTGGAAAGACAGATGACACTGGGAAAGACTAGAAACCGGCTGACCGGGTTAGCACCCCGTAAGCTGTATTCAATTGCTATAGAACCCAAAAACGATAGATGCCCCCAGGATTCACCGAAAGGGGGGGGGGAGAATGATGAATCCACAGGCGCCTCATTGGAATCGACCAGACCCGTTACACGGACTTCGAGCTCTGAACAACGGCTGGAGTTTCCATGTGCCTGTGGTAGGGAATTCTCTACTCAGAGAGGAATGAAAATCCACAGAACGAAAAAGGGGTGTGGGAGGTCATCAGGGGGAGATCAACAGCGCTCTGTCTCGACGGATAAGACGTTAGAAGAACGCAGCCAGGAGTCAATCCACAGTGCTGAGTACATTCAAGTTGATCTGCCTGATGATGATCTCACACACTTCTTGGACGGGAAGAGAGATGCAATCAAGTTTCCACCCGCCAGTGCAAAAGGGCTTTGGGAACAGCTGGACGAAGCCTTGGCAAAAGAGTTGGATAACAACCTGAAGCAGATAACTTTGGAAAAGAAGCTGGAAATCTTCGGCGACATAATATATCTGCACTGTCGCAAAGTGTTCGGAGTGAGGGAGGCAAGGGAAAGTAACCCACCACGAAAAAGCAGAAGACAAATTAAAATAGAAGAAATCAGAAAACAGAAGAAGCATGCCCGAAAACTGTTCAAAAACGCAGTTGCCGCAGAGAAGGAAGGGTTACGACAGGTTTGGGAGCACCTGAAAGGCCAACATAATGCCCTTTGTAGAGCAGAAAGGTTGTGCAGGAAGAAAAGGAAGACTCGAATGGATAGGGAAAGATTCTTCAGGGAGCCCTTCAAGTTTGCCAAAGAACTGTTTGAGCAGCCACGGTCGGGTACGCTAAACATCAGGAAAGAAGACCTGGAAGAACACCTTGGAATGACATATTCAGATGGTCGCAAAGATGAGCCGCTCAGCAGCATGGCAGGCCTTAAATGGCCGAGTAAGCCAGGAGCTGAATTTAACACCAAGCCCCCAACGGTGCAAGAGGTAGAAAGCATTGTCCAGAAAGCTCGATGCAAGTCAGCTCCAGGTCCTAATGGTGTTCCATATGTGGTGTATAAGAGATGCCCTGAGGTGCTCAAACGACTGCTTCGTTTACTGAAGAGTGCGTGGAAAACCCAGCTTGTAAGCAAGGAATGGAGAAAGGCGAACGGAGTCTACATCCCGAAGGAGCAAAATTCCACAGACATCAGTCAGTTCAGGCCAATCTCACTACTCAATGTGGAAGGGAAGATATTCTTCTCAGTGATGGCGGAAAGACTCACTACATACCTCCTGGCAAATGGGTACATTGACACTACCATTCAGAAAGGAGGTATCCCAGGTACACCAGGATGTCTAGAGCATGCCACAATGATATGGGAAGCAATCCAAAAGGCAAAGTCTGACAGAACAAACCTCCATGTAATCTGGTTGGATTTAGCGAATGCTTATGGATCCGTTCCACACCAGATGTTGTGGCAGGCCCTAGAAATGTATCATGTTCCACAAGAGATTGCAGCAATGCTGAAGCTGTATTTCGCAGGGTTTGCTGTCAGATTTTCAACCAGAGAGTACACAACGAAGTGGATTGGCCTTGAAGTTGGAATTGCGATGGGATGTACCATCTCTCCGATACTATTCGTGATGGCTATGCAGGTAATCCTCAATGCGGCTGAAGGAATGGCTATAGGTCCAAAGCTCGGTGGAATGTGTCTCATGCCACCGCTCAAAGCATTCATGGATGACACAACAATTCTGACATCAGATGAACATCAGGCCCGGAGGATGTTAGCACGCCTGGATGAACTAGTCAGCTGGTGCAGAATGAGCTTCAAACCCAAGAAGTCGAGAAGCCTATCAGTCAGGAAAGGGAAGATAGCAGAGGTCATATTCACGGTTTCCAACCAAAGAATCCCTACTGTCATTGAGGAACCTGTTAAAAGTCTTGGCAGGGTGTACGATGCCTCATTAAAAGACTCAAAGGCAGTGCAACAGACAATAGAAATGGCAGACAGAGGGCTACAGATCATAGACCAAAGCAGACTCCTGGGGAAGTTCAAACTGTGGTGCCTCCAGTTCATGTTGATACCAAAGTTGCTGTGGCCACTGCTTATATATGAAATAAGCACAAGTACAGTGGAAGCCATAGAGCAGAAGGTCAACAAGTTCATGAGAAAATGGCTAGGAGTACCACCAGGTCTGTCAGATGTAGCACTGTACTGCAAAAAGTCAAAACTTCTGCTTCCTTTCAAGTCAGTTGTTGAAGAGTACAAAGTTGGAAAGGCAAGGCTTGCAATGATGCTACGCGAGTCAGCTGATGACGTGGTTAAGTCCATTCAGCCCACACTGAAAACGGGAAGGAAGTGGAAAGTGGAAGAAGCTGTTGATGCTGCCCAAGAGTCACTCAAACTGAGGGAGGTAATCGGATACACACAAACGAATAGACGGGGATTTGGTCATGGAGACATCCGCTGGTGGTCCAAGGCATCAAGCAGGGAGCGCAGAGACATGGTAGTTCAGGAGATACGAGAAGCTGAGAATGATAAGAGGTTGCAAAAAGCAGTGCAGCAGGTCCAACAAGGCCAATGGACTACATGGGAAGGAGCCCTGCAGAGGTCCTTGACATGGAATGATATATGGCATATGGCACCTCTTAGGCTCAGCTTCGTTGTCAGATCACTGTATGACCTGCTGCCATCGGCCACCAACCTTGTGAAATGGGGAAAGTCGGATGATGAGCAGTGCCCCCTGTGCCAGGGGAGGCAGACACTTGAACACGTGCTCTCAGCGTGTAAGGTGTCATTAGGGCAAGGGCGATACACTTGGCGCCACAACAAAGTGCTAAATGAGCTTGCTGCGACAATAGATCTGGCAAGAATGAAGGCGAATAGCAAAGTCCGGCCAGACACCGCAAACACATACTTTCTGAGGGCAGGAAAGTCAGCACACCCCAAACCGAATAAACCTGGTAGCAGTTTACCATCTCTTCTTGATTGTGCAAATGATTGGGAGATGGCGGTAGACCTACCTGGACGAGGGGCATATCCAGAGAGTATCCGAAAATCGCGGAGACGGCCGGATATAGTGCTTCATTCTGCAGCAACGCTTCAGGTCATACTGATTGAACTGACTGTGCCATTTGAATCCAGATTAGATGAGCAACATTCGTTCAAAGCGGCCAAGTATAGTGATCTGGCCGCGGATCTGAGACACGATGGGTTCACTGCAAGGGTCATGGCTGTTGAAGTGGGTGCAAGAGGGCTTGTGGCTGCATCAGTGTATGATCTATTGAAACTGTTGGGGCTGAGGGGACAGTCGAGAACAAGGGCCCTGAAGAGGCTTAGTGAAACTGCCGAAAAGGCATCAGGCTGGCTGTGGAACAACCGCAATGGGGAATGGAGATCGTAACAATAAACGCTGCGGTACAGAAAACACCAGGAATTTTTCTAAGTCCACAATACGCTGAGGTTTGTGGTGGACTAGTGAACGGGCTGCGACTCAGGGGCGACAAGCGGTGTATACTATAAGGGGTGTCAGTATCAAAAGTCCAGTGGGGAACGCGCAGTGGCGACTCGTTGACTTCGCGCTGGTGTCTCAGTGTGTGCGACGGAACGAACGGAATAATTTGTCTTCTCTTTGTTACTTTCACAATTGCCTCCACGGCTGGCGGAGTTGTGGAATTTAAAGTTGCTACCATAAGTGAAATGGGTTCATTTTTGATGCAAGACAACAGGAAGCTGAGACGCTTGGGAGTCATGACCCAAGTGGGCCCGCCCCCCTTAGAGTGTAAAGGAGTATATAGGGCCGAAACACTTGTCGGACGGGGGGGGACTTCTTCTGATGATCAGATTGCTTCCTGTTGTATCGCTCTGTAAAGAGTTTCCTATCATAGAAGAGGTGTTAAGAATGGACAGACCTAGGGAGCTGCAAAATATAGTCAAACAATATTTAACACGAACAAAGGTTAATATATAGTGGTTGGGAATGTGAGGTCTGATAATGCTCTTACAATGCATATGACTTTTAACAGATTAAAGTCAATTAAATATCTGTTAAAGTCAGTTATATAACTGTAACCACCAGCCCTTTACACCCATCCACTTTAATATTATTGTTGTTTAGCGTTTCTTCTTGATTTTGTTCGTTTTTGTTTGTTTGTTTTTTAACATACAAGCTAAATTGATAATTGTGATGTTCCTTATTTACAATGATTTGACAAATGTGATGCCACTTTCTCATATCGGGAGTTGTTCATATTATTTGGAATTGAGAACAATATATATCCCAATTATAACCCATTAGAGGTTGAACGGGATATTTTTCTTCATTAAATTTAAAAAAAGACATAAATATCCAAGGGCAAAACATTAATACAGTGCAAACCACTCGATGTCTAGGGATGATATTGGACCAACAGCTGAACTGGAATAAACACATAAATAAATGAGTGGAGTCTTGCAGAGGATTAACTAACTTATTAAGATATTTGGAAAGTAGTGGAGCAAGTCTGGAAGGAAGAGCTGGAGAAGAGGGGGAATGGTCATAAGCAGCTCTAAAACAAAATCCATGGTGATATCACGAGAAGAAAGAAGACATCAGATTAAGCTGGGGGAACAGGTCCTGGAGCAGGTCGACCACTTTAAATACCTCGGAGCTATTATAGACCGAAAGGGGGGCACGAGAGAAGAGTTGGCCACTTGAAAAGCAGCAGCTGGGAGACTTTTTCAGGCCATAAATCGAGGATTCCTCAGCAAGAGAGAGGTTGGTGAGAAAACAAAGATGGCTGTATACCGCTCCACCTATGTCCCAGTCTTGACATATTGATGCAAGTCATGTGCAATGACCACAACCCACAAGAGCAAAACCCAAATCTCAGAAATGAGGTATCTGAGGAAGGTGGTTGAAGTAACAAGAAGAGACATGGTCCGCAACCAGACAATACGTCAAGGCCTAAAATCCCACTCCCTGCAGAACCAAGTAGAACAGTCCCAACTAAGATGGTTTGGCCATGTTTGCAGAATAAGAGAAGATCGGCTACCTCGACAAGCATGGAAAACAAAGAACCAGGGATCCAGACCCCCAGGACGACCCAGAGTCCGCTGGGAGGACTTACTTACTTACTTAGTCGTTCCCCTTCTACCGTGAGGTGTAGAGGTTTGGAAGAGAGAGCGCCAGACTATTCTATCAGCTGTCTTCTTCCTGGCCTGGTTCCATTCTAGTCCTCGGTCCTTCAAAGATTGTCTAATGTTGTCCTCCCAGCGGACTCGGGTCGTCCTGGAGGTCTGGATCCCTGGCTCTTTGTTTCCCATGCTTGTCGTGGTAGCCGATCTTCTCCCATTCTGCAGACATGGCCAAACCATCTTAGTTGGGACTGTTCTATTTGGGTCTGCAGCGGGTGGGATTTTAGGCCTTGACGTATCGTCTGGTTGCGGACCATGTCTCTTCTTGTTACTTCAACCACCTTCCTCAGATACCTCATTTCTGAGGTTTGGATCTGGCTTTTGTGGGTTGTAGTCATTGCCCATGACTCGCATCCATATGTCAAGACTGGGACATAGGTGGAGCGGTATACAGCCATCTTCGTTTTCTTACCAACCTCTTTCTTGCTGAGGAATCCCGATTTATGGCCTGATAAAGTCTCCCAGCCGCTGCTTTTCGAGTGGCCAACTCTTCTTTGATGCCCCCCTTTCGGTCTATAATAGCTCCGAGATATTTAAAGTGGTCGACCTGCTCCAGGACCTGTTCTCCCAACTTAATCTGATGTTTTCTTTCTTCTCGTGATATCACCATGGATTTTGTTTTAGAGCTGCTTATGACCATCCCTCTCTTCTCCAGCTCTTCCTTCCAGACTTGCAGGTTGGATTGGAGATGTGTCTCTGATTTAGCAATCAGGACAACATCATCAGCAAATGCTAGCTCTGAATACAGACCTGTCTCATCTTCCAGTACCCCACTGAATACTTTCTTGTTCTCTCCTTACATGCCTTGATGACATCGTCCATGAGAAGTATGAAAAGATAAGGTGACAGGATATCGCCTTGTCTTACACCAGTGGTGGTCTTGAACTCTTCTGACTTATAGTTTGCTGTCCTCACATAATTTCTGCAAGACTTGTAGAAGCTCTGTATAGCATGTATCAGAGGTGCTGGAATGTTCTTCCTTGCCAAACAGTCCCAAAGTTTGCTCCAGGGGACCCTGTCAAACGCCTTTTCCAGATCTATGAAACAAAGATGGATCTCACTCTTGTACTCAAGGGCCTTTTCACTCAGCTGCCTGAGTGTGAAGATTAGGTCTTGAGTACTTCGGTTTGCTCGGAATCCGCACTGGGCTTCATCCAATTGTGGCTCAGCTAGGCATCGGAGTCTCTGCTCTAGGATTCTAGAGTAGATTTTACCAGGGACACTGAGAAGGGATATGCCTCTGTGGTTTCCACATTGTCGATTGTCACCCTTTTTGAAAATCGGTGTTATGATGGCAATCTCCCAATCCTTTGGTATGGCCTTGTTGCACCATGCTGCTTGTAGGACCCTTAGGAGTAATAGGTCGCCTGATGCTCCCATGAACTTAACCATTTCTGGTGTTATACCATCATGCCCTGCTGCTTTGCCCATCTTGATTTTCTCCAGTGCTGCCTTCAGTTCTTCCATCTTTATGTCATCTTCATCACCATTTGTATCCTCTTCTGTGCTCCGCTGGGAGGACAACATTAGATAATCTTTGAAGGACCGAGGACTAGAATGGAACCAGGCCAGGAGGAAGACAGCCGATAGGATAGTCTGGCGCTCTCTCTTCCAAACCTCTACACCTCACGGTAGAAGGGGAACGACTAAGTAAGTAAGAAAGGTAATGGATGGGGTGCAAGCACTAAGACAATGCTCACTTTTTATAAATCTTTTATTAGAGGAAAAATAGATTATGGAAGTATAATATATGACTCTGCTGCACACAGTAAGAAGATTAAATTAGACATAATTCAGCATCAGGCTTTAATACAATAGCAGGTGCAATCAGATCAACATCAATGGGAGCTATAGAGGTGGTTTTAGGAATTCTACCCTTGGAATTACAGAGAAAGGAGTTAAGTCTAAATTACATGAACAGAGTTATGTTAGATAAGTCTCACCCAGCACATACAGCTTTTACCAGATGCCAACTAACAACTCAGGCCAATCCAATGAATACCACTAGATACCCTTGCAGGATGGAAGTGTATGAAGGAAATTGTCCATCTGGGTACATTAATTATATCAATTAATAACAGTTGTGAACACAAGCCAGTGATTTCACCCCGGGAGATCAAGAAACCAGACACGGACTATCACCTAGCAGAAATACTTAAGAAAACAAATAATAAAGAAAATATTAAAAACACAGCCAATAAATATGTACAACAAATATCAATATACAGCATTACTGTGTACACAGATGGATCCAAGGGAGAGGATGGCAAATTGTGGATAGGAATATATATTCCAATATGGAAAATGGCAAAAAAATATAGCATCACGGAAAATACATCCATTATCACTGCAGAGATGGTGGCAATACTAAAAGCACTAGAAATATTCTCTAATAACCCTCCCAAAAAACGAACAGTTTTAACTGACGCTCTTTCAACAATTAAAGTACTTAGAAACTTACGAGAATGTAGTAGACATGATATAGCAGAGGAGATATTTATGGCTACTACATACTTATATTCCAGAGGATGTTCAGTCTTACTTGCTTGGATACCTTCACATGTTGGCATAGAGGGAAATGAAAAGGCAGATAAAGAAGCCAAGAAAGGTAGATCTGATAAAAATCTAATAAATGTAGGGACGAGTAAATCAGAGATTAAGAGCTTAATTAAAGATTTAATAGCAGTTGAATGGAAAGCAGAGTGGGATAAAAATCTGAAAAGAAGACATGCATATAAGTTGTTCAAGGCTCCAACAAGAATATGTCAGATATCTAGGGAATTGAAAATTCCCAGTAATAAGAAACTTCTCAGACTACAACTGGGAAATGTCTATTTCAGAATAGAAGAACCATACTTTGCAGTATGTTTTCAAGACAATAATATAGAACATTTCTTGTTAAAATGTAAGAGGTATGAACAAATGAGAATACTGTCGTGGTTGAGTTTGAGTGTAGAGTATTTGTCGAGTTGGACAATAGTAGTGAAATCGACAAGGGATAGTGGACTGACAGAGTTATAGATTACACTTTAGATAAGGTGTAAATAGGAGATGGACTTGAGACAACCTGAAAGAAGATTTATTCAAAGGATCTCTCTCTCCAGGCCTCAACTCACTTTTACTGTCTAAGCATCTCCGGCTCTCACTCTTTTCTCTTATCATACATAGAGATTCTAGTAAAGAGCTAAAAGTACAAATATGGATGGAAAGGTCGTGAACAGCGCATTAATAAATGTGTAAAATTTATTAAAGAAGAAAAGCATGAAAATAATGCATACCATCACAACAACATAAAATTACAGCAATAATCAACTAATCATCAATAGTCATCAATAATCATATACACCAACAACCACACACACAGATCACCATTCATAAAACCTGTAGAACACAGAGAGATGAAATAACTGAGTGTCAGCCCGTCCGTTTTCGGGACCATATGAAATAGCTCCAGTAAGTGGTTTTTTTCGTATATATCCTCCATCGGTGATGGAATTAACCTGAATAAAATCACCGTATAGGCGCTATCATTGGTGATTCCTCCCTACTGGCGCGAGGTGGTCTGGAAGACTCTATTTATCTCCTGCTGATCGAATAAACAAACTGAACGACAGCCTGTCCATAGATGGCTGCTCATACGTGCGAGGTTTTAAGTATCCAGAAAATACACCAGAAGAAGTCACTTGAGGACAAAAGTCCCAGGCGCGCTTATTCGGCGCAAGTCTCCGCTTAGCTGTAAATCCTGTTTAAACTGGTTTGGCTGTGGTTCGCTGAGTGCCCCGTTTAGGCACAACAAAGTCGGGTGATATGGAATTCTGCTATAGGCATGCTGGGCGGGTTTGATATTCTGGAAGCCGCGATGCTCTGGCTGGTAATCCAATAGGCGAGTAGAGAGCTACTACTGCATTTGGCGATTCCAGATTTTGCGTTGGCTCCGTTGCACTGCGTGAGCTTAACTTGGCGTTGACAAAAAAAAAAGGTTTTGATTCAGGAACGGGGTTGACGATTCGTTGCTAGATGTATACAGAAACCCTCTAGATCGAAGAGTATATGACTTTCTTCGCCTGACTGAAGTCTGCTCTAGCGATTCGGTCTTCCTGAAACTGAGACCCAAAAAGAGACACCCTTTTACTTCAAGCAAATAATAAATCACACTAACTTTATACAGAAAGTTTCGCTCCACTATGGGATTAAATTTATTGTAGTTATTGCTATGATAGTTTAGGGCTGTCTTTAACCATGTCTCCTGTTCCTTAAAAAATATCAATTATCAACACGCGCCCGCATAGGCTTAATATCTTTTGCACCCCCAGGTACCTATCAGTAAATGTTCTGACATCAAAAATCTACTCCTCTTCTCCCAATCTCAACATACAGGAAACCTAACCTGTAGTTACAGTTAAATGAATATGCTTATTCATCTTACAACATTAAATGAATTTACATAAACAGATTACAGCATTTGACATTACACCAATAAATCGTATGTCCCCTTTGGAAAATATATTATCATTCCACAAAATGAGTACAAAGAAAATGCAATGTTCTTGCTATAATAATACAGTTGTGGCTAGATCATAAGATATAATTATATCTATGGCTGGTGGCTGCTTTCTGTGAAAGTTATAGACTAGTGTCTAACTACACAAGTAAGCATAAAATGATCCTCCCTTGCCACTAGAAGTATCTATCAAAAAGGAATAAGTGACTATCTCCTATAATCCAGAGTTATTACCTGCATCTCACTATTCAGTTTCTAAGTGCACCATCCACACCTGACATTATCTTACAGAAATGACAGTTAATTTTGCTGACTCTTAACCCAATGGTAAGCATTCGTGGACTGATTCTACGCCTAATATCTGTTATTGTAAGTTTAACATTTAACCCATGATAAACCGTAACAGTTTAAGCACCACTTAATAGGCCGTAGACAGCGCTACCTTATCACTGAATAAATTACTAGGAGAAGTCCTCAGAAATAAATTCACTTCCCTAACAGATATATATAAAAGCTAACATGAATCTAATATTATAATTATAAGATATGTCAACTCACCCCGAAAAATGACTAGAACATAGGCAAACACATTCTAGTACTGTGTTAAAGTTTGCCTTATCTCATGATGGTCATCTACGGGCCAGGAAAATACACGAATGTCTTTGTCTATTAAAACCAGTCTACTCTTATAGATCACAAGGGACGCTCCCCCCGGACACCTGGCGTGCGTATTTCTACAGAAGTTCGGCGAAAGACGTAATCTAGAGTAAGACAAAAGAAATCGTGCGAAAGTTCCCCAGGTAGAGAAATGCATAACATTATGCTCTATCTTGTCTAAGGGGCGAAAACCCAAAGACTGACCGCGATTGTTATCTTCCCCTGAAACAGATCACACTCGTTACCCAGGCCTCAAAGGGTACCAGCCGCTCGTCATCAAACGTTTTAAAGCGACCAGAGAAATTCCCCTGTTGGGACCACAGAGGGTACCCGCCGCTAACGAACCGTTTCTTTCACAGAAACCGTCTTTGGCTCGTTCTAACACTTAAAGCGGACCCGAGAAATGTTTCTCTGGTCGAACGTACCACAGGTGCGTTTAGATAACATTACGTCTAGCGTTAGCTGACCGCAGCTGGCCAGCGTAAACAACCTCGGGTGGGGTTTGAGAGGGTGAGAAAGTTTGGCCACAAAGGTAGAAAAGGAAAGAAAAAGAAATTACAAAATGTCCAGGAAAACAGAACATTTAAAGGAGTAATCAAATTATGGACAAGATGGTAAAATAAATTATCTTTCACGTGACAAGTGCCCCCCCTTTTAAAGTTCGAGGAATACGGACAAAAATGACAGTAATTTATCTTTTCCATCGCTGTCCGTTACATGTCGTAAGAACCTTCTATAATCATAACCAAAATCGTATCCAATTTCTGTCAGTCTGTATGACTAGCTCCGAGTTCATTTCTTTTCTTCCCTCTGTCTAATAGACGTTCAGCGAATGGGATTTTGCGAGGCCACTGAACACTGACATAATCTGTTTCCGTATGAACATGACCTTCCTTCCCCAATTTGCTTTGTCTGTCCATGGTCCGGAAAATTATCCGCACCTGTTGTGAGTTTCGGCCCCGCCTGAACTCACTGGCCACTGCATAGGTAATCCGCCTGTTATGTGCAGTGTAATCGTTGCTGGACTCGGGCTGTTTAATTTCCGTTATGGGTTTACCTGTCGCGGACTTGAATAACCCTCGATAGCTGCAGTCTGTCGGGGTTTTCCGCGCGCGTGTAACCCTAGTTGGCAAATACAGCCGGTCGTTGGCCGAAGAAATGCTAGCATTTTCTTCTGCCTCTCCACACCTACTCCGCTGTTTCGGCGGAAGCATTGATCAATCTTCAGACCTGTGCCGTCTAAAGGCGGGTCTGGAGCTTTCCTTGCCTTGCCAGTCACAACTCTGGCTTGGTCAACGGAAATGATCAAGTTGTTCTGTAATGGCCTGGCGGAGGCGACTACTTTGCTGTCCATCAGTGGGGTTGAGACCACTGGAATAATGCGATTTGAATGAGAAAACTCTGCTGCCTGAAGCAAAGAGTAATCGATCGCATTCTGGGGTTCTACTAAATCATAACAGATCTCCGTAGCTTCTATCCGTGAAGACAGATAGGTAATATCTGCGAGTTGCAGAGTTTGTTGAGTCGCTTTCCCATTACTAGCATGACGTGAGCCAAGGCTCTCAACAATGGCTCCTTGTACAGTAGTAAGGCAGCTTTTCTCACTGTCTTCTGCCCTGAGAAGTGTGAGAGACTCAAATGGAATACCAGGGATCCCTTCGCCTGGAACCCTGTGTCCACCATAAACGTCAACTTTGCCCTCCCCTGAGGAAGTTACTGGCGTCAGTTGAACTTTGTCTTGCAATGCGAGATCCACTTCCTGGTTGACAGGCCCCGCAGACTGCATGCAAAAGACTGGACGGTTTGAGATCCCGTTTGATCGCGAAGTGCCAGAGAGAAAACTCTCGGTGTGTTTTTCCAAAGTTCCTTGGAACGGTTTGGAAAGTTTAACCCTTTTAGCAGGCGACTTATTCTTGCACCTTTTAAGCTCAGGGTGATAAGAGGAGCGGCGCCTCCTTTCTACGATCGTTGAGTTGGAGGGATGCGCCTCTGCATATGGTTTTTCGCTGTCCGGCCGGGAATCTTGCGAAATATAACGTGATAGGGTGTGGCTCCCTTTTCTCGACGTCACGTGTCGGTTAGGTGCTGCTCGGTCTGGAGCGTGAGAGGCTCGGGGTTCGCCGATTGCCAGACGGGAACAATCCGTATTACAATGCTTGTTAGCACCTGTCTCACCTTTGTGCAGTTTCCATGCCTGGGAACGTTGCGTAATTTTCCCCGTGGCTTTAGGTCTGCTGTCCCGACGTAAATTCTTTCCTTGTTTGGGCTTCGGATCCAAGTCCAAAGGAAAGTCAATTTTCTGGAGTTGGGGTTCGGTTTTAGCAGGCAAGTTTTCTTTCATGGGCGCAAGGTTTGCAGGGGCGTTGACCGTTAAGGGCACAGTAGAAGGGGAAGTAGAGTGACTACATTTAGTATCTGTTTCCACCCTCCGAATTTGGCTATCCAGTTCATTCATTCTGATTTGGTGTAGCCTGTCCCATTCTTGTCGCTCTATTTCCAATTGCTTGTCCCGTTCTTGTTGCTCCATTTCCAATTGCTTGTCCCGTTTTTGTTGCTCCATTTCCAATTGCTTGTCCCGTTCTTGTCTTTGCTTTTCCCTTTGCTTCTCATCTTCTATCACTTCTTCTACATACTGTCGGGTGAATGCTTCACTCTCCCCAGTTTGTTTACAGGACCATGCTAAGATTAAACGGCTGTCAAACCAATTGTCTACCTCGTATTGATCCTGCAGGCTTACTGCAAATTCTAGAAAGGGCTGGATTTCGCTATCCTTGTACTCCATGTACTTAGCTACCTCGAGGGCAATCCTATGCACTTTATCTAGATCGGCCATTATATCAGGGTGAGCAAACACTATAGAAGAATAGAACCTAGAGATCTTAGTTACCTAGTCCACTAGGTGCTGATTAACTAAATAATCAATAAAATCTAGACTAGCCTGGGAACTTTAAAAACAAGAAAGTTTGTAGCTACTCTGATCGACAAGCACAGGCCTCAAAAAAACTCCAAAAAATGTAAGTGATGTAAAACTTATTACTATCACTTCACCCTAGTTCTGTCAGTACTAAGCTATTGAGAGGATTGGTTACTATCATCCGAATGAACACCCTCCCTTGGTACAAATGCAAGCTAGTAACTGACTGTCTGTAGCTTCTTATCTCAGATTAAAGAGCTACTCCTAGAAAAAAATTAACCCTTAAAAAAAAAATTTCTGACTTTTACAACAATAGTCGTCAGATTTGTCAACCAAAAACTCAGCAGTGATACCATCAACCTTTACCAGCTGTCTCATGTGTAGCATGAACAATAAATGTAACTAAATATTTATGATTGCTGTGGAGAAAAACGCTGTTCCGACTTCCTCCAAAAGAAATAGTTCGATATGTCTAGGGGAAAGAAATTCCTATAATCTGCCGAACACTAAACTCTAAGAATCAGAATAGAATCTTGTGAGAGATTCCTACCAGACTGCAACCTCATCTGTTGCGATTGCTGCAGATGTAGTTCAAATTCCGCGGCGAGACCCCATTTGTCGTGGTTGAGTTGGGTTCTAGAATCTCGGACGAGCCAAACCATTTGTCGTGGTTGAGTTTGAGTGTAGAGTATTTTTCGAGTTGGACAATAGTAGTGAAATCGACAAGGGATAGTGGACTGACAGAGTTATAGATTACACTTTAGATAAGGTGTAAATAGGAGATGGACTTGAGACAACCTGAAAGAAGATTTATTCAAAGGATCTCTCTCTCCAGGCCTCAACTCACTTTTACTGTCTAAGCATCTCCGGCTCTCACTCTTTTCTCTTATCATACATAGAGATTCTAGTAAAGAGCTAAAAGTACAAATATGGATGGAAAGGTCGTGAACAGCGCATTAATAAATGTGTAAAATTTATTAAAGAAGAAAAGCATGAAAATAATGCATATCATCACAACAACATAAAATTACAGCAATAATCAACTAATCATCAATAGGCGCTATCATTGGTGATTCCTCCCTACTGGCGCGAGGTGGTCTGGAAGACTCTATTTATCTCCTGCTGATCGAATAAACAAACTGAACGACAGCCTGTCCATAGATGGCTGCTCATACGTGCGAGGTTTTAAGTATCCAGAAAATACACCAGAAGAAGTCACTTGAGGACAAAAGTCCCAGGCGCGCTTATCCGGCGCAAGTCTCCGCTTGGCTGTAAATCCTGTTTAAACTGGTTTGGCTGTGGTTTGCTGAGTACCCCGTTTAGGCACAACAAGGGCGGGTGATATGGAATTCTGCTATAGGCATGCTGGGCGGGTTTGATATTCTGGAAGCCGCGATGCTCTGGCTGGTAATCCAATAGGCGAGTAGAGAGCTACTACTGCATTTGGCGATTCCAGATTTTGCGTTGGCTCCGTTGCACTGCGTGAGCTTAACTTGGCGTTGACAAAAAAAGGTTTTGATTCAGGAACGGGGTTGACGATTCGTTGCTAGATGTATACAGAAACCCTCTAGATCGAAGAGTATATGACTTTCTTCGCCTGACTGAAGTCTGCTCTAGCGATTCGGTCTTCCTGAAACTGAGACCCAAAAAGAGACACCCTTTTACTTCAAGCAAATAATAAATCACACTAACTTTATACAGAAAGTTTCGCTCCACTATGGGATTAAATTTATTGTAGTTATTGCTATGATAGTTTAGGGCTGTCTTTAACCATGTCTCCTGTTCCTTAAAAATATCAATTATCAACACGCGCCCGCATAGGCTTAATATCTTTTGCACCCCCAGGTACCTATCAGTAAATGTTCTGACATCAAAAATCTACTCCTCTTCTCCCAATCTCAACATACAGGAAACCTAACCTGTAGTTACAGTTAAATGAATATGCTTATTCATCTTACAACATTAAATGAATTTACATATACAGATTACAGCATTTGACATTACACCAATAAATCGTATGTCCCCTTTGGAAAATATATTATCATTCCACAAAATGAGTACAAAGAAAATGCAATGTTCTTGCTATAATAATACAGTTGTGGCTAGATCATAAGATATAATTATATCTATGGCTGGTGGCTGCTTTCTGTGAAAGTTATAGACTAGTGTCTAACTACACAAGTAAGCATAAAATGATCCTCCCTTGCCACTAGAAGTATCTATCAAAAAGGAATAAGTGACTATCTCCTATAATCCAGAGTTATTACCTGCATCTCACTATTCAGTTTCTAAGTGCACCATCCACACCTGACATTATCTTACAGAAATGACAGTTAATTTTGCTGACTCTTAACCCAATGGTAAGCATTCGTGGACTGATTCTACGCCTAATATCTGTTATTGTAAGTTTAACATTTAACCCATGATAAACCGTAACAGTTTAAGCACCACTTAATAGGCCGTAGACAGCGCTACCTTATCACTGAATAAATTACTAGGAGAAGTCCTCAGAAATAAATTCACTTCCCTAACAGATATATATAAAAGCTAACATGAATCTAATATTACAATTATAAGATATGTCAACTCACCCCGAAAAATGACTAGAACATAGGCAAACACATTCTAGTACTGTGTTAAAGTTTGCCTTATCTCATGATGGTCATCTACGGGCCAGGAAAATACACGAATGTCTTTGTCTATTAAAACCAGTCTACTTTTATAGATCACAAGGGACGCTCCCCCCGGACACCTGGCGTGCGTATTTCTACAGAAGTTCGGCGAAAGACGTAATCTAGAGTAAGACAAAAGAAATCGTGCGAAAGTTCCCCAGGTAGAGAAATGCATAACATTATGCTCTATCTTGTCTAAGGGGCGAAAACCCAAAGACTGACCGCGATTGTTATCTTCCCCTGAAACAGATCACACTCGTTACCCAGGCCTCAAAGGGTACCAGCCGCTCGTCATCAAACGTTTTAAAGCGACCAGAGAAATTCCCCTGTTGGGACCACAGAGGGTACCCGCCGCTAACGAACCGTTTCTTTCACACAGAAGAGGTGTTAAGAGTAGACAGACCTAGGGAACTGCATAATGTAGTCAAACAATATTAAACACGAACAAATGTTAATATATAGTGACTGGGAATGTGAAGGTCTGATGCTGTTATTCCAATGCTTATGACTTTTAAAAGATGAAAGTCAATTAATTATCTGTTAAAGTCAGTTATATAACTGGAAGCGCCAGGACTTTACACCCCTTCACTTTACTATTATTCTTGTTCAGAGTTTCTTCTTGATTTTGTTTCTTTGTTTGTTTTGTTTTTTTATTTGTTTAATGTATAAGCATAATTGTGATTGTCCCCATTTACAATGATTTGACAAATGTGATGCCACTTTCTCATATCGGTAGTTTTTCTTATTATTTGGAATTGAAAACAATATGTATCCTAATTATAACCCATCAGAGGTTGAACGGGATAATTTTCTTCATTAATATATTTTAAAAAAAAAATCAAGCATTATTGTTTCATCAGCACTGTCGTAGATTTTAGATAGGAGAATTAAGACTTGGGTTGGTCCCTTCTGAATAGGTTAGAATAGGTGATAGACACAGTGAGAGTTAGTAAAAAGAAATAGAATTTCCACAAGTGAGATGATAGACTGGGATATAGAGGCTGTCTCTGAAAGCGAAAAAAATTCTTCTCTCTCTCTCACCTATCTTCTACGACAGCTTTACAGCGTCAGACAGTCTAAACACATATATATCTTACATATATTTCTATCTACTCACGGGCACGCACATACACGTGACGACAGTTAAACACACAGACGTGGGAAATCTATAACAATACTATATATATATACTAGAACGAGCTGACCAACACGCTGATTAATTCCAAGGGAAATTTTAATTATCATTTAAAATTTCTTCACAACACATAGAAATTACATCAAAACATACAAATAGTCATAAAATATCAAGAGAATGCTACAAGGATGATAGCCCCGTTATGATATTAACTCTAGGTTTAGCCCACAGCCCCGTTATGAGACAGATGATGGCCCAAAGAGTCACAAATACATATGGTTAGGGTCTAATATTGTCCTTCAAAAGAAACAATTTAATTAAGCAGCCAATCTTCCGTAAGGAGATTATAATTGTGGGTGAATCAGTAGTTATCAAAAAAAAAACTTACTCAGTCCACTTTCACTCGGTTCTTTCATCGGGGTACCCTGGCACACGTGCTTACCTAAAAACTTGATGTTGTTCACAGTCTGGCGCAACCTTAGGACACTTCTCTACAGTGAATCTGTATTCTTTGGATAAAGCGAATCCCAGCTCTACAATTACAGGTTTCTTCCACTGTTTTTCGGGGAGCATTCACTTCACCAGTTATGGTTTTAGATTACTGTTCATGTCACTTAGATCAGTTAGGGTAAGCAAGTTTGAACGGGCACACAGAGTCAAACACAAGGGTTTCCTTCATTTGGGAAAAGCTGACCAGTGGACAACTTCTTTTAACAGATAGTCTTGGTTCACTATACACTCTTTCAATACTTGTCGGAAATATTAATGTTATTTCTTGTAATATTTCTCGCCGCCAGGCAGCATGTATATTTGAGGTTATTGTGAAGAAATAAAGTCTAGCTCAAAGGCCCAGAATTTGACACTCAGTCTTTAAAAAAACCCGTTAGTGGGATTGGTATTACTGTCTATCTCTGATGGCACATGCACTGTCAGACCAGTGTTACTTGAAACAACCCACGTGGTTAAAGATAGGGAATGTCTATTCTTCTCACAAGTATGTCTCTTTACTACTAAACGCCAGCAAGTTCTGGGTCACCCCAGTATTCACTACATAAAATGGAAAAAGCACATATAAAATAATTATACATACTATGTATAAGGATATAACTTATATTTTAAACTGCACGCGTAGAGCTTATCATTTAACACTTCCCGTGAAATAGTTATATTATAAAATCAATCATCATGAATTTGAAATACATATAAATATATTTCGTCAACACTCATGAGACATCTAGCAGTTATAAGTTAGTTTAGAAAATATATCTCGACTGAGTAGTTAGCAGTTAAATTAAATTCATTATGGCTACATGTTTGTTAAGCTAGAAATATAATTTATTCTGTTTTCCACTGTAACTCGTCGACTAAAGAATATAACAAACTATTAAAATAATCACTCTGCACACAGAAATAGTTTAAAATGAAATAGGCGATTAAACACTTTATCACTTCACAAAATACTAGATATACTAGATATAATATTTTACCTCAAACAGAACTACGTATCACAACGAAACTAAGAGACATCACTTATAAGTTTAAGTGTTCTAGAACGCAGTGACCACGTCTACTGTAAAATTGAGAATGAGTGAAGTTAGTTTCAAACTCGGGCCAATATCTTAAAATTAGACAAAGGGCCCCAACTTCTTTCGCCAAGCGAAATTATCTCCCCTACTCCCAACACTAACGTAACTGTCATAAACTGCCACGTTCTGACCGAGAGGGCGCGTGTCAGTTGCAACTCTCAGACACCCCGTCTGCAGTGCGGAGCGCAATTTCACACTTCGCCGGACTATCCCGACGAAAACTCACGCAGTTGCTGCAAACGGTAGACAATCCGTCTGCCTGCCATGTCCGACGGAGCGAATTCTCACAGCCCCAGGCCCAGAAATCTGGTCGGGCAGCGCTCTGACCGCGGAAACTGCAGACGTTCTGTCTGGCGAGAACCGTATATTCACATCTATATTCGACCAGCAGAGACTGACATCTACGTAATACCATCAACAGTGCGATTCTCAGTTTTTGAGAAAAGAACCAGGTAACGTTAAGAATGGGGAAGAAAATATTTTTCGCAAACGAATGGATGCGAAAAATACAGGAAAGAAAGTAAAAAGGATAACAAAAATAAAGGATACGGGTGAAAGAAGAAAGAAGAGGGTGTAGGCAATTTATGATCAATAACCTCTGTGACAATCACTAAATATTCAGTCTTTAACATTGTACTTTTCACTCCAACTAAATGCTCATGTAAGTCTGTAAATTTAACATTCTTATAATTGTATTGAGGTTGTAATATTCCTTTTATACGTACATTCAACAGATAATTTGTTTGTCCTTTGTCCTTTCCATATAACTGATAAGACTGTCAATTGATCAAAGCATTTTTGTCATCAATTTTCATGCCCTTACTCATTAAATATTTGATGGAGGCCATAACATGTTGGAACTTTTAAAAATGTCATCCAGCCAAAACAATTAACTTCCTCTAAAGATTTTCGCATAAAAGACCAAAAGAAAAAAATCGATTTTTATTTTTTTTTTCTAATTTTGTTTAAAAGCCGGAGAAATGAAAAAAAAAATCCGGCCCGACGCTACATTTTCATGTGATAAGCCGGCCAAAACCGGACGTTTGATCACACTAATCAAGGTGGCGTTCTTCAACTAATAAAAGAAAATGACAGCTCGACACGACCAAAAATACAAACTCAGATCCATGCAGAGTTGCCAGATGAAAACTGTGAACAAAACGTTAAACACCTTCAAAAAAAAAAAAAAAGCTAAACACTTTCGAAGAAAAAAAAAACCCGAACTATTTAAAAAGTGTATTTACGCTCCCAAAAAAGCTCCAGATCGAGGTCATCTGTGACGTTGCCGCTGGAACCTTCGCTATTTACTTTACCAGAAACAGAGGTGTCCATTTAGCACCAAGGGCGGGTCCTATTTTTTGCACCCCTTCCCCCATACACACTTACAAGTGCACATTTAGCAGTAAGTACTATCATAATAGTATTCGATGACACCCTCATGCCGACTGTCACCAAGGTCGTACCGCCCCCACGCACACCTTTAGTACGCCACTAGTCAGAAGTAAAGGGTTTTTACATGTTTGACGATGCAGTGAAGTCCTTACAACATTTATTCGAAAACAACAGCTAGTCTCTATTTCTTTACAATAGCGTGAATGAGGTACAGCTGCATTCTGTTTCTTGCTTTTATCCTAAATGATAGTACAAGAGACAATATGCTCTCATCTACGGCATTACTCACTAGGATTATTACACACGTAAAGGCGCACGCGGCCAGCTATTTACATTCCTTATGTGGGAGTACACTGATCCATAACAGTTCACTTTCTGTGGGGAGTCCATCTTTCTTAAATTGTGGTTCCTCTATAAAATAAACAAATGTTTTTGTTTTTTTCTGTACTGTTCTTCTAACGTAATGAAATTGTTTTCTGCAATGTGTATAAAAGGTAACTCTGAAAATGGGGCTTTGTTCAAAATTATCACTGGGCTCAGTTTTGACAGCTCTTGAAAAGTATCTCTAGTTGGGGGAAATCTACGTCTAACGCCTGAGAGATTCTTTTTGCACAGACGCACATTTTAGCGTGACAATTTCTTGTTCTTGATGGACCTCAAGGTCCAAGTTCTGCTGTTGGAACCTATTCCATTCTGTTAAGAACTTAACACCAAAATCAACTTCATCATCATCATTCCTTTTCGTTCCCTGCGGAACATAGGGCAGAAACACTTGCTCTCCATCGGTTTCTATTCTAGGCTGTCTTTTTTCAACTGTGCCCAAGTCATCCCGATTTCCTTAGCCTCCTCTTCAACAGTTAGGTCTTTTCTCCAAGTTCTGTTTGGCGTCCTCACTTTTCCCCTGTGGGTTCCAGTCAAGGGCAACTCTGGCTATGCTTTGATATTTTTTATATTCTGAGAGCAGTTTCTAACCATCCCACTTTGTTACCTTAATTTCTGTTTGTTTTGGCTGTTGCCCGCATCTTTCCCTTAGCTTTATATTTTGTATTACGTCTGGCCATTTTACACGGAGGATCCGTCGGAGACATCTATTTACAAATGTCTGTAGCATGGAGGTGATACTCTTTGAGACATGCCATGTCTCTGAGCCATACAGCAAGACTGACTTCACATTTGAGTTAAAGATTCTGGTTTTATTCTCTCTTGATACAGCTGAGGAGTTCCATATTGATCGAAGGGCATTAAAAGCGTATCTGGCTTTATTTATCTTTGAGCAGACGTCAGCAACTCTTTCCCCTCCTTAGTCAGTGTTTCTCTCCAGATATGTAAACCCTTCTACTTCTTCAATGACTTGATCATTGATCTTCATCGAGCCCGTCTGCCTATTGTGTATTCTCACTTCCTTTGTTTTATTTAAGTTTATGTGTAGTGTGGTGGATTTGATGGTAAGAAATGTTGTTGATATTATGTACTCTAGTGTACTGAATGAGGTCAGCTGTGAAGGTCCCTGAATATAACAAATATTATGGTAAGTTTACAGGGTACCTTTCTGCTACCACCTTTATTATCTCATTCAGAATTATTATTTGACTAGAATGCATGATGACTACGTTTTATGTCTAGGTTTCGTCCTAGCAGACAAGACACAGGCACTTGTCAACTGTGGATGACGAAAGGTGAAACCCGAAATGTCCCGTGTTTCAGGTGTACCCTTAATTTGTAAAACTGATTCAATACCGTGTTTTTTTTTGTGCTTTGTTAATATTTATATTTATTTCATAATTGGGTGTGAGTAGAATTGATGAATTGAAATGGGAATGAGAATCGCAACAGGAGGCATAAAGATAACACCTATAAAAGAATTCGAAAAGATTACGTACCTCCAACCAGTGGAGGACAGAAGAGATAGCAGGGCCCATCAACAAGCTTAGAAATTCAGGAGACCATCCTATGTACCATAAAATAAATGCTCTAGGACGGGGAAGACTCAAACGAAGCAACTTTGTAGAATCAACCACAACAAAAGAGAGAGCTATTCCCCTAAATGCGGTATCAACAATTTAACCCATTTTCGCTGCACTCAAGTTCCCAGTTTGGAAGAAACCACATCGTTTCCCTGAAATGATAGAAAACATTTATGGAATTGAGAGAGAGAAGAGCCAGACTGCAACAGTAAGAAAAGCTATAACGACAAAATGCACAGAGAAACATTACCCACGCCACACCTGGACCCATACATACACAGATGGGTCAGCAACAAATGCAATGGGAAATGGAGGTGGAGGTGTCTTTCTGACCTTAATAAGGACAGGTGCACAAAAAAACTGTCATTGGCAAAAGGGAAATGTTTTCATGAAACTTCATAGCTGAGGCAAAGGCATTACAAACTGCAGCAGAGGTTATAGTGACAGAGAAAACACTGAGAGACAAGTACTTTTCTTCACAGACGCACTGTCAGTAATTGAAACGCTGAAGAGAAAGAATAATGCAGACTTGGATGACGTAAGAGCAATGCTCCACAACTATGACAACTATTCAAAAGAGTTGTGATACAATAGGTGCCATCTCTTTGTATCACTCCTGGCAATAAAGAAATGTGATACAATAGGTGTCATCTCTTTGTATCACTCCTGGCAATAAAGAGGCTGACAGATTGGCAAAGGAAGGTGGAAAGCTACCTAGGCCTGATACAAGAATAACTTTTGAAGAGACAAAGAGTTTTATCAGAAGCAGTTACAGGAACTAATGGGATGCAGAGCATCCAGCCACACACAAAAGTATGCATATTATCACGTCAGTAGAAATGAACAAGGGGTCATTTTCAGATTCCGCATGAGCCACAACAGATAGGGATACCACCTTTTCAAAAAGCAGCTAGTGATAGGAACTACCGTCAATGTGGCACTGATAAAATAAAAGACTGCTGGACATCTGCATCAAAGATGCCCAATATATGTGGAACATATGGCCGTCACCAGTGACCAATATATGTGGAACATATGGCCGTCACCAGTGACCAATATATGTGGAACATATGGCCGTCACCAGTGACCAATATATGTGGAACATATGGCCGTCACCAGTGACCAATATATGTGAAACATATTGTCATCACCAGTGACCAATATATGTGGAACATATGGCCAATATATGTGGAACAGAGAAGGTACATATGGCCGTCACCAGTGCTAAATATATGTGGAACATATGACCGTCACCAGTGCTCAATATATGTGGAACATATGACGGTCACCAGTGCTCAATATATGTGGAACATAGAAAGTACATATGGCCGTCACCAGTGACCAATATATGTGGAACAGAGAAAACACATATTGCCGTCACCAGTGACCAATATATGTGGAACAGAGAAAGTGCATATGGCCGTCACTAGTGACCAATATATGTGGAACAGAGAAAGTACATATGGTCGTCACTAGTGACCAATATATGTGGAACAGAGAAGGTACATATGGTCGTTACTAGTGACCAATATATGTGGAACAGAGAAAGTTCATATCGTCGTCACTAGTGACCAATATATGTGGAACAGAGAAAGTACATATGGTCGTCACTAGTGACCAATATATGTGGAACAGAGAAGGTACATATGGTCGTCACTAGTGACCAATATATGTGGAACAGAGAAAGTTCATATCGTCGTCACTAGTGACCAATATATGTGGAACAGAGAAAGTTCATATGGTTGTCACTAGTGACCAATATATGTGGAACAGAGAAAGTACATATGGCCGTCACCAGTGACCAATATATGTGGAACATATGGCCGTCACCAGTGACTAATATATGTGGAACATATGGCCGTCACCAGTGACCAATATATGTTGAACAGAGAAAGTACATATGGCCGTCACCAGTGACCAATATATGTGGAACTGTAGTGGGTTTGTTGGTATTGTATGTTTGTTATGTTACCTAGGGTACTGTATGAGGTCAGTTGTGAAGGCTAATGAGATAAAAGTTTATGTGAATTACAGAAGGCCCTTCTTACTACCACTACGACCTCAAACAGACTATTCTACTATCCTGAATGTTAGCTACGTTAAAAAGTCTAGGGTACTGAAATGTAATGTGTTGTAATAGAATATACAAACACACACAGGTAATTAATAAGTCTAATAATATTAATAAGATCTATAACACACTGAACTAACTCAGACTGTTTTAGTTTTGAGTTTAACAATTTTTTTCTAAATTTATTAGTTCTGAACCAATGTTTATTTTGGTCAGAACCTATGAAATGTTATGGAGTTATAAATGGAATGCATAAATATATGGCATAATAAAATGGAATTTGTGTACATAGGTATTTTATAAGACTGGTTAATGTTAATAATATTTATACTGTCTCTGGGAGAACTATTACTGGATGTGCTGTTGGGGTGGTGTCATCACTCCCACTCTGTGACTACAACAAGCTTTGTCCATTGACTTATAGACTGTAGTAAATGTTATATTTCCCAAGAATTCAGTATATATTTGATAAGGGAAATATTTGTGGTGGTTTTTACTACTGGTGAATCTTTAGCAGGCCACGTATTCACTCATCTTGTCTGTGACGATCCGATACTGGATTCCTGTGGCCCCACCCTCTCTGTAGCTGGAATACAATGCTAGGCTGCACCGACACAAACGTTAGGCGGCACACACATCTGCTTGCGTATTCTTGCTTAAGTATGTGGCACTACCTTTAGTGCCACAACAGAAACTCACAATTCTGAAACAAAATTTGTGCCATGTGTCAGTACTCTATCCACTGCACCACTCTTACACACAGCACAACACATCAACCTTACACAGAATGGGTCAGCTCTCTCTGACCAACATAGCACATCTTACCCAGTTGTTTTCAATATAGTACCAGTTCCCCAAGACTGCATTGCATCTGAGATATGTTCAATAGTTTCCTCTTGTATTCAATAAGATAGGTGATATGTTCCCACTGATCTCAATAATAGATCCGCCTTCCATAGTCTTAGTTAGGCGTCCATATATTTTTTGTTTGTCTCTAGACCCTGAACTTGGGCTGGGGACCTAGAGCGAGCACTTACTTGTCGTAATCATTTTATATGATATGGCAGTATCAATCACTCAAAATATTAAAATATACAAGATAAATGCTTTCATTCTTACCAGAATTCAGAATTGAGAACACAGTTAATGCTAGCAAAACTCAGCTGAGCTGCTGGCTATAGTATGGCGTCCCACTAAATTGTATATAATATCTTCTGGGAAAAACACCACTGGAAATAACTGACTGTGTTACTGGACAGACTTATGTCAAATGGCAAAAATGCGCGTCTCTATCCTGCTAAAATGAATACATTTGTCCAATCACAGACTTCCCCCCCTAACTTTTTCAAATCTTCAAACCAAAAGTCAAATTTCAGTCAGATCTCAGTCAAGTATGTATTATTGTCTGTTGGTCCGTCTGTCTCTACTTGGGTTTTCACAAAACACACTTGTTTCTTGGACCAACTACACGCAACACCCTACACAAATCTGCCTCCTAAGTTATTTTTAGCCACAATTCTCCAACCTTCCCCCTCTCGTTTATTACAGCTTGATTTTTGCATTTCCGTGTCTCAAGGACGAAAATTTGAAACTTTAGTGAAAGTGTGCACAACAATACTGTCGCTAGTCTGATATGAACAATACGGTCTTTTGTCAATATCTTCCGTGTTATCTGTCCGTCTGTATAATTTAAAGTATATTATTTCCCTGCTTAAGATGGGCTATCATACTAACTAGGTTTTATATTCATAACTTTATTATTAAGAAAAAACATATTTTTTCTCAAGGTTAGTTTTTGAAATTTGTTCTCGAACCTTCTCCACGGCGTTTGCCGCTGAATTCAAATAAAACAACTAAGTATCGTAAAACGTCCAAGAAATGACTGTTTCGAATAAGAGCTAAGGTCTTTTCTGTCCATTTCCTTACGTTGTGTTAACTAGTGGCGTGAATTTTTTTTTCTCTTTTATTACCAATTGCGTCTTTTTGCCCTTTAGGTTCAAACACGTGTTCAGTCATATTTTTCCTTTTTTATGTCTCCGTTTCCCTCCCGTCTACAAAGGGTAAACCGTTTCGTTTGCATGTTTAACTAGTTAGTTTAAATGGCGGTGGGAAATGCGGGCATAGGCGAGCATGCATCCTAGTATCTTACGCATTATTTTTATCCCTGCAATGTTCTCTTTATAATTGGAGATATTTTAACGTTGTATCACGGTAAATTCATCACAGGAACATATGGCCATCACCAGTGCTCAATATATGTGGAACATATGGCCGTCACCAGTGACCAATATATGTGGAACATATAGCCGTCACCAGTGCTCAATATATGTGGAACATATGGCCGTCACCAGTGACCAATATATGTGGAACATATGGCCGTCACCAGTGACCAATATATGTGGAACATATGGCCGTCACCAGTGACCAATATATGTGGAACATATGGCCGTCACCAGTGACCAATATATGTGGAACATATGGCCGTCACCAGTGAACAGTATATGTGGAATAGAGAAAGCACAAATGACTGACACCAGTGCCCATTCGTGGAAAAACTCTATTCAGATGCAAATAGCCTCAAACCGACCAGTGTTTTGTTTTAAAATATTCAAGTAAGACATCTGAGAATGAACGCAGAAGTAGGAAAGTAAGACATGAGATGACAAGATCGTTAATGTGGAACTGATGACACAACCAATGAAGCAGAATATGAGAATAATACGCTGAAGATATACAGAGCACGCACTTAGAAAAGCTGTTGATAGTATTGCCAGACAGTCCTTGTTCTGGAGGGGTCGGAGTGGCTAAGAGGTATGGTGTCCGTCTCGTTCTAGAGGTACCGGGTTCGATTCCCAGTGGAAGTAATATAATTTATGTAATTTTGTTTCTTCAGACCCAGTGGTCTTAATGATGTCATACTACCCCGCTGGTTTCACGAGTAGTGAGATAGAATGTGTGATTCCTACACACTGAGATACACGCCGGTGCTACGGAGTTCGTGTACTGTGCTGAGATCCTCCTTGCGTGATCTAAAGGAGGAGATCGGAGCACTGATGGAGTAGTCCGTGTACAGTGAAGATAGTCCTTAAAACCAAACCTTGTTCTGGAATCCCCAGGGGGAGAGAAGTAGAAGGACAAGGGGAAGATAACTCTGGGAGTAGTTGTAAGTAAATATTTAATGTTACGTTTAATCACTGCGAATAGATGTAAGTAAATATTTATGTTACGTTTATTCACTGGGAGTAGTTCTAAGTAAATACTTGTATTTATGTGACATATTATTTATAGGAAGAAGTTGCAACTAAGATGGTTTGGCCATGTCTGCAGAATGCGAGAAGATCGACTACCACGAAAAGCCTGGGAAACTAAGAGCCCGTGGTCCAGACCTTAAGGACGACCCAGAGTCCTCTGGGAGGACAACATTAGACAATCTTTGAAGGACCGAAGACTAGAATGGAACCAGGCCAGGAGAAAGACAGCCAATAGGATTATATGACGCTCTCTCTTCCAAACCTCTACACCTCACGGTAGAACAGGAACGACTAAGTAAGTAAGTAAGTTGCAAATGAATAGTTATGTACTATTTATTCACTAGGGGTAATCATAAAGATCTGACTATTTATGTAACATGAATTCGCTGGCAGTAGTCAGTGTCAAATATTAATGTAACACTTATTGGTCATTTTCTTCTATCCAAAATAAAATCCTTTAGATCCCAAGTTTAGATATTTAGAGCATGCCCTGACGAGCTTCAACTTCAGCAACAATGATCCACTGACAGAACATGCTGTAGGTGTGGCTGTGACAAAGCATGCCCTGGTCATTCAGCAAACAAGTTTGTACCGTGTCTACTGTAGTGTTTACGTCAAGACCAATACAGTTTGTAGAGGTATTTAATACGTCATCATTCAGCAAATAAGTTTGTACCGTGTCTACTGTAGTGTTTACGTCAAGACCAATACAGTCTGTAGAGGTATTTAATACATCATCATTCAGCAAACAAGATTGTACCGTGTCTACTGTAGTGTTTACGTCAAGTCCAATACAGTCTGTAGAGGTATTTAATACATCATCATTCAGCAAACAAGTTTGTACCGTGTCTACTGTGGTTTGGTTTTTGGTTGTTCGTCCATCACGGGTGATGAAGACCACTCTGTTCATCCAATTATTTAAGAATATGTTAGGTTAGTCTATGGGTACGAAGGTGACTGAAGAGCCCGATGCGGGCCTGGAAAGATCTTGGACAGTGTGGGCAGGGAATGTTTGCTTCATGTGAAGGTTTTATTTCACGGTCCTTTCTAGCTTGTCTCCGCTGTTCCGCTGCTGCTCTTCTGGATGATTCACATGCTGCTGCACCTTTACGAAGAGATGTGCGCCAAGCAGTTCGGTCTTGCACAGCAGCTTCCCATGTGTCTGGGTTTATGTCAAAGGTTTTTAATGACGTCTTTAACGTGTCTTTGAAGCGCTTCTTTTGGCCACCATGGGAGCGTTTACCCTTCTGCATCTCACCATAAAAGAGTATCTTTGGCAGTCGATGGTCTGGCATGCGGACTACATGACCTGCCCAGCGAATTTGTGACTGCGTCAGAATAGTATCAATACTAGGGATACCAGCTCTGTCAAGAACGGCGGTATCCGGGATCTTGTCTTGCCATTTGATGTTCATTATCTTCCTGAGACAGACTGTATGGAAGTGGTTTAGCTTCTTTACGTGGCGCCTGTATACAGTCCATGTTTCACATGCATATAGCAGCACTGGAAGCACCGCAGCTCTGTACACCTTCAGCTTTGTCTGTAGACTAATGCCACTTCGATGCCAAACGTTGGTGTATAGTCTGCCAAATGTGCTGCTGGCTTTGGAGATCCTGGTGTTCACCTCATCATCAATGACAATGTTCTGGGATAGTGTGCTACCAAGGTATGTGAATCTGTTCACAACATTCAGTTTCTCACCATTAACCTTGATGACTGGCTCAGTATAAACTGTGCCAGGAGCTGGTTGGTACATGATTTCTGTTTTCTTCGTGTTGATGGTAAGCCCAAAGTTGGCGCAGGCTTCGGAGAATCTATCCACACTATGCTGCAGATCAGCCTCTGAGCCAGCATTGAGGGCACAATCATCAGCAAACAGAAGATCTCTGATGGTGTGTGATTTGACCTTGGTTTTTGCTTGAAGCCTCCTAACGTTAAACAATTTTCCATCAATTCGATAACTAATGTCGATTCCTGTGTCTCCGTCTCTAAAAGCATCAGTCAGCATAGCAGAAAACATGATACTGAACAGAGTCGGTGCAAGTACGCACCCTTGTTTAACTCCATTTGAGACGGGGAAAGGCTCTGATAGCTCACCGTTTTCCTGAACTCTAGCCTGCATTCCATCATGCAGTTGCTGCACTACTGTGATAAATTTCTTTGGGCAGCCGTATTTTGCCATGATCTTCCATAGACCCTCTCTACTGACCGTGTCGAACGCCTTTGTCAAGTCGATGAAAGCTGTGTACAGGTCACAGTGCTGTTCTTGGCATTTTTCTTGAAGCTGTCTTGCAGCGAACACCATATCTGTGGTTCCACGTTCTTTCCGGAATCCACACTGACTTTCAGGTAAAAGACCTTTGTCAAGATGAGCCGTAAGGCGATTCAAAAGAATTCTGGCGAATATCTTCCCAGCGATTGATAAAAGAGAGATGCCTCGATGATTGTTGCAGTCTTGGCGATTACCTTTACGTTTATATAGATGTATAATTGAGGCATCTTTAAGATCGTGTGGGATGGTTTCACTCTGCCACATTTGCTGGAAGATCATATGAAGTTTCTCTATCAGAACTGCACCGCCATCTTTATAAACCTCAACAGGAATTGAATCGGAGCCAGGGGCCTTTCCACTAGACAGTTGACGAATCGCTTTTTTAGTTTCCTCCAGAGTTGGTACATCATCATCTAATGCTTCATTTATAGGAATTTGGGGCAGGCGGATGATGGCTTCGTCGTTAATAGATGATGGCTGGTTCAAGATATTATTAAAATGTTCAGCCCAGCGTTGGAGCATTTTTTCCTTGTCTGTAATTAGTGTTTTTCCATCTGCATTAAGGAGGGGAAATGATCCTGATGATGTTGGACCATAGACCGCTTTGAGTGCAAGGTAAAAGTTTTTCAAGTCATGGCTGTCAGCAAAGCCTTGGAGCTCATCTGCTTTATTACTCAGCCATGAATCCCGCATCTGGCGTAGTTTATGTTGGACGATTCTACGCATGTTGTTGAAAGCGTCTTTCTTGGATGTAGATTTGGATCATTTAAATATGCTTTATGGAGATGGTGTTTCTCAGCCAACATCTGCTTTATATCATCTGAGTTCTCATCAAACCAGTCATTTTGTTTCTTGATGGAAGGACCCAGGACCTCTGTAGCAGTGTTGTAGATCTGCTCACTTAGGGCTGCCCAATTTGTTTCCACACTTTGGCCGTCTAGCGAGATAGATTTGAGACGGTCTTCTAAGGTGTCAGTAAATGACTGTTTGATTTTTGTCTTCTTTAGTTTGGTAACATCCAGCCTCTTTTGAGTTTTCTTCCCCTGAGGGCGCCTGGCTGGTTGGATACGAATTTTAAGTTTAGATACAATGAGGCGATGATCAGTCCAGCATTCGGCACCACACATGGACTTGGTCACCCGGACATCTTGCCTGTCCTTCTTCCTAACAATTACATAGTCAATTAGGTGCCAATGCTTTGAGCGAGGGTGCATCCAGGAGGTCCTGTTGCGGGTAGGAAGTCGAAAAATGGTGTTGGTGACAAGGAGGTCATGTTCTGCGCAAGTCTGGAGGAGACGAAGTCCATTACTGTTACAGCGACCCACGCCGTACCTACCAATAGTGCCATTCCAGGAGATGTTATCTGAGCCTACTCTTGCATTAAAGTCACCAAGAATGATGAGCTTATCTGCTTTAGGAACTGATGCAATGACTGCATGTAGTTCTTCGTAAAACTTATCCTTGACATCATCCTGGTTTGTCATAGTTGGTGCATACGCGCTAATGATGGTGGCATGTTTTCTTCCATAGAACAGAGGGATCTTGACCGTCATGAGTCGGTCATTTATTCCCTTTGGGGCCCCCGCTAACTTGCTGACAATTGCTGTTTTGATTGCAAATCCAACCCCTGCTTCTCGTCTTTCTTCAGTTCCTCTTCCGCTCCAAAAGAATGTATAACCTGCACCCTTTTCGCAAAGTTGGCCCTCGCCTGCAAGTCGAGTTTCACTCAGTGCTGCTATGTCATTGTTGTACCTGGCCAGTTCTCTCCCAATCAGGGCAGTTCGTCTCTCAGGTCTGTTTGCGTTAAAGTCTTTGTCAAGTAAAGTGCGCACATTCCATGCGCCTAGAATGAGGGGGAAAAATCTGTCCTTTCTTTTTCTTATATGTCGACCGCCGAAGTAGGGTACCCACCAACCGCGGTAAGCTGGTTAGGTAATGGTGAAGCAGGCAATGTTTAGGGCACCTTTTCTAGCCCCTTGCTCATGCCATGGAGGTGAGCAGTGCTTTCCTAAAGAGGGCTGCTCAGACACTCAGGGGGCTGCCGAATCCCACTGCTGCTCCGATCAGTGGAAGACGACCATATGGCCTGAGCCGCCTGTGTGTAGGTCTGCGACTACGACTGCCAGCGTACCCACGCCTGCCGCTTCGCCGCTCGCCCATCGCCACAGGACTTGTTGTGAGTGGATGGATGAATGGATGAATGGATGAAAGAGTGACTTGCGCGGTGATTTGGATTAAAGTGAGGAAGAGTTGCGCAATTCGTCGACCTCACTCTCTCGCCTGGGTCCATCTCAATCCAGTGGCAAGACAAGTCAAGACGACTGGAGATGAAGTCAGGTGCAGTGGATGACCAGGGCTTTCTACGTGCCTCGCCGTGCTCCTTACGCTCCACAGCGCGTTGCTGGTAATCGCCGTCATGCCCGTTGAACCAACAGGTGGTTTCTTCCGCGCAGTCTATCGAATCCAGTCTTCGCATGCATGGGTAGGCAGACCCTAACTCACCGAAGGTTTATAACCATTCGGCTACCCTCACCTAGTTTAGCCGGCCTGTCAAAGCCGTTGTCCGGGGGTGGCCGCTGTCGCATGCTGACAGCTACGAGGAGCCACAGGTGAGAGCTGGATGCCAGGTTTGGACCAAAGGTGGCTGAGCTGCCCTGAAAAGGGCATGACAGCTCCTTCACCAGAGGTACTACCAATACCTGACTTCCCAACACCCCCCGTGTCTACTGTAGTGTTTACGTCAAGACCAATACAGGCTGTAGAGGTATTTAATACATCATCATTCAGCAAACAAGTTTGTACCGTGTCTACTGTAGTGTTTACGTCAAGACCAATACAGGCTGTAGAGGTATTTAATACATCATCATTCAGCAAACAAGTTTGTACCGTGTCTACTGTAGTGTTTACGTCAAGACCAATACAGTCTGTAGAGGTATTTAATACATCATCATTCAGCAAACAAGTTTGTACCGCGTCTACTGTAGTGTTTACGTCAAGACCAATACAGGCTGTAGAGGTATTTAATACATCATCATTCAGCAAACAAGTTTGTACCGTGTCTACTGTAGTGTATACGTCAAGACCAATACAATCTGTAGAGGTATCTATGACGTCATCATCATCAGCAGCACTGCCTTTCAGCTCCAGATGCGAGTACGGATCGCAGAGGGAAGGCAAACCCGGTCCCAAAAAAATGCCGTGCTGAAGTCGGATGTGTCGACCGAAGGGTACAGATATCACAGCTACGGCGTAAACAGACACAACGCAACCACCGTCCTTTTCAGGGCGAATGAGGAAAAAGAAGAAGAAGTAGAAGCTCCAGATGGAGCATAGGCCTTACTCCAGTCTTCTGCCTTTAATTTATTTTCAACTACTTTGTTCTTGTCTTCCCTTGCGAAGCTCTTGAACCTATTGATGGCTTTCTCGTTTTTTTCTCCATCTCTTCAACCCCTCCATTATTTATTGTACTTCTCTTTTGTGCTTTCCTCCATTGCTGCATTGCTCTTTCCTTTTCTATCGATGCTTTGTCCACAGCCTCATTCTACCAAGGTGGTTGGGTGAAAGGTGTTCTGTCTTTTCCCTGGCATTTTGACACAATATGTGTAGAAGGCTATTACAGTCATGTGAGTCTGCAGGGTACTTGAAAGTGTGTTTCGGTTTCCTGTGTCTGGTGGTCTTCCCTTTGCAGCGTGAATGACACAAGGTAGATGATCACTTTCCTGTGCTCCTAGTACATCCCAACGTGCAAGGGTGGGGGTGGCAGCATTAGAAATCAATGTCCCAGGTTTAGTTGCCAGTCTGGTTAGGCGTCCATCATTCATTCCTTGTTCAGTAATGCCGGACACAAGACCATACCCTGTCTATTGTCCATGATGTTACCCCACTCCTTAGACCTGGCATTGCAATCACCAGCAATTAAACACTTTTTGTTAGGTTCATCAGACAAATCTATTAGGAAATCCCAACTACCCTCTTCAGGAAGGTGGTCTATGTGAGCATACACACTGTAGACTTGCCATTCCTGATCGCTTATATTCACCACAGTTCCATGCTATTTGATAAGGGTGGATTTAACTGGAATGATAAGCCAAAGGGTCTGACCACCAAAACATTACCGCACCCTCCCGGGAAAAAAAATGAAACATTTTTTTTTAAATCCTGGAGCCGGAAAAAATCTAGGCTCCTAACGCACGTATGATGCGCGGATATATACCTAACAAACTAGCTCAACGCATGGAGCGAAACTGAGATCATATCTCAGGTCCTTAGAGAAAAAATTTATCTAAGTATTCGCGTATATATTCCAGGAAGGTGCCACCAACACACGCCACAATGATGGCAACATCATAATAAAAGTCAAATTACTCTCATACCAATATATGAAATTAAATATATCATTATGATATCATACAATGTGTTGTGCAAATAGCGGTGTAATATACTAATATACCGCACTATATTATTACATTATATAATGCATCAGTAATTAATAACTAATACAATGTTATTCTTCGTTGACATAAAACAATCAATAGAAGAAGATGTGGACATCATCCGCTCCCAATCTAGGACAGGACTTGATATCCTCAATGTTCCACAATGGACATAATCTCGCAGACTTCACTGATGTGCTGCGAAAATATCAATAACACAAATCTTAAAGACAACTGGTAAATCTCTTAATACAATTATGCAACTATATTATCTAAATGTGGCCGAGTGATCTTTTGGCCCGTATATCACTAACTAAGCCTTCTTAGATAATTACATGGTACAATGTTATAAATTCCCCCCAAAAAAGTGAGAAAAAAATCTACTAACATGTCATTATAATATTGGACTGTATATCAGGAAATATATATATGACAGAAGAATCATGTGGAATCGTGTGGGCATCTGGACAGAATGTCTGCCATCACATTATCCGAACCACGGATAGCTCGAACCGAGAAATGAAATGGTTGAAGAGCTATGGCATAACGAGTGGACCTCGAGCTCTTCAAGTTTTTGCTCTGAATAGCAGTAAGCGCTTTCTGGTCGGTTTCCACAATGAAGTGTGCGCCTAGAAGAAATCTTTGTAACTTCAAAATAGACCATACCATAGCCAATAACTCACGGTCTAAAACCGAGTAATTCTTTTCTGCAGCATTTAATTTCCTAGAGATATACATCACCGGATGCAGAGTATCAGAATACTCCTGCATTAGTGCTGCCCCAATCCCAGTTGACGAGGCGTCACTTCGAAGAACAAAAGTCTTCTCAATAGTAGGTAACCTAAGAATAGGTGGAGATGAAAATAGGGCTTTAACCTGGTCCAATGAGGATTGACATTCTTTAGACCAGCGGATCAGATTAGGCGACCCTTTCTTCAATAAAGTAGAAAGCGGTGCCATAATGGAGGACAGATTCGGAATGAATCGTCCGTAGAATTGGATCAAACCTAATAGACTCCGTACTTGTTTCTTCGTCTTAGGGACCGAAATGTTAAGTATTTTTGAAACATTGTGGTCCTCTGTCTTTAAAAGACCATGACAAACACGATGACCTAGGAAAGAAATCTCGCTAAATCCTATAAAGGCTTTAGAGGGTTTTGCAGTCAAGTTATACTCGCGAAGAGTAGACAGTAATTCGTATAAACCCAAATAGTGATCTTATCAGGAATCACTGAATAGACAGATATCATCTAAGTATGCTATGACATCTGTACGATATGCGAGAATTCGCCGCATCATGCGTACGAATGTAGCAGGGGCGTTCATAAGACCGAAAGGCATGAAATTCCATTGGAATAAACCCCTAGGTGTAGAAAAAGCTGTAAAAGGTTTGGCACGTTCAGTTAGCGGAACTTGCCAATAACCTTTAGACAAATCTAGTTTAGTAAAGAATCTAGAATTAGCAAGTTTATTGAGTAGCTCTTCTAATGAAGGCATAGGTTCAGCGTCGAACTTTGTAACTTGGTTCAATTTGCGATAATCTACGCAAATGCGAATGTTATTATCCTTCTTTCGAACAATAACCATAGACGAAGAGTATGCTGAAGTGGATGGTTCAATGATTTCCAAACGTATCATTTCATCCAATTCTTTTTCGACTTGAGACTGGAAATGGATAGGTATTGGATAAGGTCTGACTCTGATAGGATTATGATCAGTTAGCACAATGTCATATTTCAATGACATGTGTGTGTCCCGGGATGTCAGTAAGAACATCCTGAAATGTTTGCAACATCGAAGAAACTTGTCGATGTTCCTCAGCGGAAAGATTTGGAGAAACGGTCACGTTTTTCCAAGATTCCGTAGAATAAAGTGGGACCATAGGAAGAGGAAGATTGACATCAGAAAAAGTAGTTTCCTCATCCTGTATAACTGACAGAGATGAGTACTGACCATGAGGTGCTTGAGAATTGTCCGTTGCCTGGAAAATAGGCTGCAAATAGTCAGGTCTTTCATAAAATTCCGTGAGCATATTTATGTGGAAAGTTTTATGCTTTCCATCAATATCGACAACATAGTCGACATCAGAAATTTTGGAGACTATTGCATATGGACCTTTCCATGCAATTAGAAGTCTGTTCTCCCTTGAAGGAAGTAGAACGAGAGCTTTGTCACCTGGACAAAGTTGTCGTAGACATCTATTTTTATTTGCAAACTGCCTTGCCTTTTCTTTAGCAAATTCGGATGAAGAAGTTGCTAGTTTGCATGCCTCGATGATCTTTTGCCTAAGAGCAATGACGTACTCATAAGAAGATTGAGTTTCATCGCTAATATTATCGGCAGTGATTAGATCGTGAAGTAAAGACATAGGGCCGCGCGGTTGCGCGCCAAAGACAAGTTCAAAAGGGGAAAACCCTGTATGTTCATTGGGGACCTCTCTATACGCAAAGAGAGCCGCGGGTAAGACCCTGTCCCAATCCTGAGGATGATCCTCAGTTATCTTACCAAGTAAAGTTTTCAGAGTCCTATTTAAACGTTCGACTAACCCATTAGACATTGGGTGATAGATACTGCTGAGAGACCTTTTAATATGTAGCATAGACATTACCTGTGACATAGTGTCTGATATAAGTTGAGTGCCATGGTCTGACAATATTTCTCCGGGAAAACCCAAGCGAGAAAATATCAGCCAAAGAGCGTCTGCGATATCAGCAGTTGAGATGCTCTTGAGAGGTATTGCCTCTGGCCAACGTGTGCACATATCGACACATGTAAGAATAAATTGATGTCCTCTAGCTGACTTAATTCTAAAAGGACCGATAATATCTATTGCCATTTTTTGAAAAGGGCGAATAGGAATGTCAGCAGCCTGGATAGGCGCAGCATGTCGTGGTCCTTTAGATTTGACCTCCTGACATACTTTGCAAGAGCGACAGTAAATTCGTATGTCCTTGCTCACAAATGGCCAAAAGAAAGCCGCAAGAACCCTCGACTTTGTACGGGAAAAACCCATATGTCCAGCACATTGCGAGTCATGAGCATGTTGCAATATTTGCAATCTCATGCTCTTGGGCACAAGAATTTGTGAATGAGTGGACGTAGTCGAGTCTTGTACCATACGTATAAGTACGCCGTTCTTCATAGAAATCCAAGATTTTCTATTAGTATTCTGATTAGGATCACCTTTTTTTGCTAGAATGAAGAATTTTTGTAAAGACGGATCTTCTTCTTGCAATTTGATAAATGAGTCACGTGTAATAGTCAAGTGACTATCTTGGTCATTTACTTCATCATTATTAGTTAATGAAGTTTGAGGTGGATCCAGAGCATGTGCTCTTGTGACCACCGCATTGGTAGCTTCAATGTTTTGCTCTTCCCAAACAGCAATCTGCTGTGGGGTACATTCCCTAACTCCGTGAATACGACCAATAATAAGGTCCGCAATAGGATTTGGAAGTAGACACGCGTGGACCTCTCCCGTGAAGGAAGGAGTAGCAATATGTATTATGGCAGTAGGATACTTTTCCAACGTGCCACCAAATGTGACACATTTGATGACCTTTCCTGTAGCACAGGATGGATCTACAAGAGATTGCCTAACACCAACAGTAGTACATCCAGAATCAAACAACACTGAGACTGGATTACTATTTACAAGCCCCTTATGTAATATAAGAGAACCTCTCCCATCATGAGCAACATTAGCAGGAAGAGCGGGCAAAGGATGACCACAGCTTAGAGTACTAACGGTCTTCGGATCAAATAAAGTACTGCATTGGATACATTTATTTGCTCTACCAAAATCAAAAGATGAGCATCCGATAGCATTATGGTCTTTATCACTATTAATCTGTTTATCTGCTCCCTGAGATTCTTGTTGAACAGAATTCGTCTGTTGATATCTTTTTTCTCTTATGTTGCGATCTACCGCGACCATTATTGCCTCTGCAATTATCATTAAAGTCCCTACTGTAATTTTTATCCTGGTTTGAGTTCCAGTTTCCATAACTGTCATTACCATCTCTATGCTGTTGAGAACCTCTATTATGTTGGTATTGAGGTCTCTGCAAAAAATATTTCCCTCTATGCCGATTACCTTTGTGAAAATTTCTAAAGTTAACCGGAGTAGAATACCGTGTAGTATTAGGTTGTCTCCAGTTCTGGGAAGAAGAATCACCCTGGAATTGATTACTATGGTTCTGGGCATAATTACGGTTACTCATATTATTGAAATTTTGCTGGCTACCCTGAAATTTACGCATAAAATTTGGGCCATAAGGTGCTGCCGAAGCAACTGGCAGACCTTCTTTTACTTTAGAGTTGCTAATGGTTATGTGAGGATGCGCAGTAACATACTGGCTACAGTATTCTTCCATTTCTTTTATGTTTTTAGGCTTACGCTCATGAAGAAAAGAAAGAAAAGCTTCATTAACAGAAGACATGACCTTGTCTCTAAGTTTTTTTTTTTTTTTTTTTTTTTTTTTTTTTTTTGCGTTCGCCCGCTAATACTCGAGGCGAAATTTCAGGTTATTATTTTTTTTTATGTCTAACCTGACATTGATTTTACGTGAGTATCCCTTTATTTCTTGTACAGAGACAGGTGTCCCTCGCCATTCAGGCAAATACTCGCCGATTTCGGAGGTACCCATTGCAGCTGGGTCGGCTCAGGAGCCGCCAGTCCCTGTCGATGACACTCCTTCAAATGTTCTCACCAGGTCTCGAGTTAATCCAGTCCAAATCCCGGTCGACGAAAAATCCTCAAATGCCGTCGCCCGGGTTTGATCCTGTATCACCCGGTCGCCAGAGCGGTGTTGTAACCACTACGCTAGCGCGGCTCCCTCTCTAAGTAGTAAATCCATAAGGGCTTCAAATGTACTTTCTGTCTTAGACAACTCAACCCATCGTAAAAAAGTAAGACGTATGCTTGAGATGAATTCAGAGAATTCAACTCCAGTTTCTGGTAACATGTTTTTAAATTTAAGACGATATCCGTCCTCGTTAAGTTGGTACTTCTTTAACAATGCCGCCCTGACAACCTCATAGTTGTTTTTGTCCGGCACATCTACCATACTCAACAAAGTCAAAGCATCACCTCTAAGTATCTTGGACAGATGATAAACATATAATGTTTTATCTATATTATGCACCTTACATGCACTTTCAAATCTATCTAGATAAAATGTTATATCATCAATTGAGGGATTAAATGCTGGTAGATTAAGCTTGAAATCCTTAGCATTAGTCTTATCTGACACCTTATTTGCATCATTAGCATTACCAGTGTTCAATAACTTTAACTTCTCTAACTCTAAAGCTAAGAGTTTTTCTTCATGCTCCATTTTTGCTTTTCTCTCATCAGCTTCTCTTTGTAACCTTCTTTCTTCAGCCTCAGCCTGTAACTTTCTTTCTTCAGCCTGAGCCTGTAACTTTTTTCTTCAGCCTGAGCCTGTAACTTTTTTTTTTTTTCTTCAACCTCTATTTCAAGACTCTTATTTTCAGCTTCTTTTTCAAGCCTCTTCTCCTGAGATTCTGCTTCTCTTTTTTGTTTTTCCATTTCCATTTGTAATCTTTTTTCATCTACCTGCATCTGCAGTTTTAAATTTTCAGCATCTATTCTCTTTTGTTCAGTTTGTTCTTTCATTTTCTTTTCCTCCGACTTCAATGCCTTGGCATATTGAACAGTCGCAAATTCTTCTAATTTATCACCAGTCTTCCCAAGGGTTTTACCCTGCTCAATAAAGTACTCAAATGTAGACATGATGTCTAAAATGTGAGTACAGAACCTGAAATAATTAATTATCTTATTTCAATCTTAATAGCAACAAGACTTAATAAAGTGCTTGTATAATCACTATGTTTACTCCAATCTCTGTGGGAAACAAGATTTGACACCAACTTGTATTATCAAATGTATAATAATATCACAAGTCACCTCTTTATCATCAGTGCACTACACAAATCAGTGCATAACCATCAGTTATTTATCATAACTGCACTACAATAGTGCATAAGCAAAAAACCACCAGTTAGTTATGATATGTGCACTATAGACCAATAGTGCATGAGCATATATGTAACAATAGTGAAAGCTAACTATGCAAGAACTATGTAAACAATAACAAGACAATGTAAACAATAACAAAGGTCACCAACAATGTAAACAATAACAAAGATCAAAGTCAATGTAAACAACAACAAAGATCAAAGTCAATGTAAACAATAACAAAGATCAGAGTCAATGTAAACAACAACAAAGATCAAAGTCAATGTAAACAATAACAAAGATCAAAGCAATACGAAAACATTCGCATAAGTCAAATAAATAAACAGCGAAAACTAAAAAGAAATATGCGAAGATATGACAAACAAATGACGCTACAGTGTATAGACAGCAATTTTGTAAAGAATTGAATAATAGAAAAGAGGAGACCTACAAATACAAACAAATGAAATCGAAACTAAAAAACAGAAAGAGAGAGAAAAAAAAAATATACAAAAAACGAAAATAAAGCACAACTCGTCACAACTAAACAGATATAGCAACGATTGTCGCTAGCAAATTTCACAGTAGGAAATTCGCACAGTCCCTAACGAAAACGCTAACAGTAGAACCTCTGTGACGTGGTATCTTCTACTGAAAGACACCGCCCAACAAAAAAACCCGCTGAAATATAAACATATAAATATTCAAATACAAATAACATTTAACATGTAACATGTAAACAGTGTGAAAAATGTGAGAGACAGAAGGCTCAGTTAGAACATAAGGGCACAGTTCACAAACAAAACAGGCCACTTAACTTCTATGAATCCACAACGTCAGCACAGTTCAGAACAGGATGTGATCAGCATTCTTAGGACAATGATCCAACGTTGATCCATATCTGCTCTCATAAACTGCCACGACGACGGAAATGAGCTTCTGACAGAAAACAGCTTCTGAACTTGACCTTCTGAATTGACTTGAGCACTTGACCTTCTCAATCCGGAACAGTTGTTACGGCACTTGTCCTTCTTCCTAACAGATCAGGAAATCGATTTGCTCGGCACTTGTCCTTCTATCGTAGGAAAACTGCCAACTTGACGAGCAACGCCGGGTATTTTGAAACAATTTCCAACTTTCAGCAACGCCGGGTACTTTCAAAATCTTTCATCAAACATTGAGGTGATGAGTTGAAACTGTAATGTTGAAAGCTTGATGATGATGTCTGGGTTTGTTGACCCCCTTGATAGCTGGTACCAGAGTAAACCAACAATTGACCACCAAAAATGATAAGGGTGGATTTAACTGGAATGATAAGCCAAAGGGTCTGACCACCAAAAGTGGATTTAGGCTGACGACAAATCACCACCCCTATCGACACCTGGTATAAAAGTGCAAGATGTAGGTGTCTTCTCTGGTTTATAGTGTTGCTGTGTATATTGCAGTAGAATAGTTCACAGGGTGCAACACAGGCAACATGATGTGTAGAGTCATGAAAATGGTAACTTCGCTTTATGTTTTATACCATTTATTGCACGCCACAAAACAGTCATGATATTTTGTCATCACCAACATAGTTTAACGAATGCAGCATTCAAAATCATATTAGCTGATAGTCATGTAGGATTCAATACTCAATAGTTCTATTGTAAACAGATAGCTTCTGTATATTCGATATCATAAAGTTCAGGTTCATGAAGCTAAATAAATAATATATATATATATATATATATATATATATATATATATATATATATATATATATATATATATATATATATATATATATATATATATATATATATATATATATATATATCTGTATATACATATATATATATCAGCACAGATCTGGGTGCCTAAGGTTCATACATATAATTCTGCAACAGTGTAGCAACAGTGTCAGCATCATCAATGTTCATAGACAATAGTTAAATGCTCCCTTCCTGATGCTAGCAGATCAGATGTATACAATAAGTCCGTTTACTGTTTACTGTCTGCATACAATGAGCATATATATAACTAGTTCAGGTATAAAGATACCGGTGGCGAAAATCCTAGTCAAAGTACCTCTCCATTTTGAATCACACAGGCGAGCAAGGAGCCACAAAATGACGAACTTCTAGATGATAGCATAAAGTTCAATACAAGAGGAATTACCTTTCTTCGGAAATCAACCACGAACATATGCCTCCAGGCAGGCTTGAATAATACTGGGAAATAGTCTAGTTAGCTAACTAACTCACAAAGACAATGTATTTCCCTCAGAAAATCACAAGACGCACATTGCGTCCGCTCGCTGCTCAGACCATTTCTAAACTCCCGAGCTGGGCGGAACACACCAAACGAACTACCAGTTTTGACATGCGCAGAACTCCAATATCTGAGTCGCCGCTCACATAAGACGATTCTAAGAACATTCGAGATAAAAGTCTTACACAGTCGCGCCTTTTATGGTCATGAACAGAAGCGTTAAGACAGGTTTCAGACATCTACAACAGTTGACTGATACTACCAAATAAGGAGATATGGTCACGCTTCGTTCAAGAAATTATAGACCGAGCGTGTCTCTATACAAGAGAAGGCAAACTCATAAAAAAATTGTAGTCTCGATATCTCGGGTTATGTCCCTTTGACTGTAAAAAACATAATACACCTTTCAGTCAAAAAATGATCATACATACGAAAAATGATCATACAAAGACTTTGGAAAAAGTAATTATTTGTGCGTAACACTATTCTGCATCCTCACTATTGTGGGAACTTGTATCCAGCCATGCGTGTGGGAGTTCATGTTTGACATAAACAGCTTGCCCTCATCTGCCAGGTCCACACGGGTTTGTATAACATTTGTAGCCTGGGCAATTACTATTGCTATTCATTTTTAAATTTATCTCCTGAATCATGATGATGTCAAAATCATAGATGCTTTTCTGTATAAATAACTGCTACCCATTTATTAGCGCTTTGGCAATTCCAGTATCCTATCTGTAAATATTTCAGTGACAGCCTATCCAATTTCTTTCTGATTTTCTCTTGGCAACTCTTCTTCTTCTCTCTCTTCTCTTCTCTCCCTTACCTCTCCTTCTACATTAATATTTCTTCATTTTATCTGTCAAAGAAAAATTTTAATCAGAAGAAAAGTTATATGCTAGCCATCGTATTGACATATTCAATCGTCAAACAGGCATAATATACACAGCCTGTGAAAATATTTATCTAAAAAAAAAACACATACATTTTTTTTAAATCTGTCTTTTATTTAATAATAACATTGATAGCAAAGATTCGGTAAATTATACTATTTATCAGCTGTCGTTCAGAATATAAATGAAATAACAGCTAATAAAAGTGCATTGCTACTAAATCAGAACAAATATAAACATATATTTAAGCAAAGACTAAAACAGCTAATATCTGCAGCACATGCGTATAATTTCATAACGAAAGGAACCAGAAATGGTAGATGATCTAATAAAAAAAATATACCTATAAGGACGAGATAATATAATAGAAAATTTGATTTAAAGGAGACAGAAAATACAAAGAATATACAGTATAGGATTTTCAAGTTTACTCCCTGAGTTTCAGCCACGCCACCTGTAAGAATCTAGGAATTTCAGGAAAACAGCCCATTAGACATGAAATTCTCAGGAATATTGTTTAGATTGACATAATTAGACTTGAAATGATCAGGAATATTGTTTAGAGCATGACCACAGAACGAATGCATTAAGAAACAAAGGATTTACTGATAAGGTCTGTTGATGTATATATATTGTCTCGATGTTTATTTTGTTTCCTACTAGAGTTACTTGCCCTTATGCTAACTCTTCTACTTCCTACTTCCTACTTCTAACAACATGGCTGATTAAACGCGTCGGTTTGTATACAGTGTGTTTAGGCTTCGTGATATTGTGAGAATGTATGACAGCCAGTCACGTCTCATTACATTTAACAATATTTACTACACACAACAGTAAATATCAACATGGTGGCAGCGGTGTTTATGTCTACAGAATTCGAACTATTCTGCTCTGAATATCTTCTAACACGTGTGCTGACGTCATAGCCTTGCGGTGAGGGACGATAAACTGGTAAAACCAAGTTTAACTCTTCTGTTGGTAGATTATTGCTTGCATACCATTATTAAACATTTCGTCATGGCAAAACGGCCCATGTTTCAGTTACCACCCTGCCTAGACATAAATAACGTCGAACCAGACACATTTCGTAAATGGAGACGACAATTAGAACCATGTATGGATGCAGCAGAAGTCACCTCTAAACCTGATCCTGTTCGGGCGGTCATCATCCTACACTGTGCTGGACCTCATGCTGTTGAAGTTTTTGATCAACTTGCAGAGGAAGGAGACCACTCTAATCCTAATAAAATTCTCGATTTGCTTCAGAACCATTGTAGCTCACGAAACAATGAAGTATTACATACGTTCAGATTCTGGAACACACCTCTTCAAGAACCTTTTAATTATCTCTTGACAGCTGAGAACTAAGGCAGATTTATGCAACTTTAACGACAAGGATCTATGATAAGAGGCAAAATTGACTTTACTGTTAACAAAAGGTTACAAGAGAAGCTCTTGAGAGAAGCTGACCTCGATCTAAAGAAAACCATTCACATATGCAGAGTCTTCGAGCAAACTGGAAACGACATAAGAGAGATGAGTAATACAGTACAACCTTCTGAAGCAAGGGTTGAACATGTACAGAAAAAAATCACTCAACCATAAACCTCCCAAGAGAGACACTGGGCATGCTGCTGGTAAAGCCTGTCAAAGTAACACTGACAGTGGGTACTTTGAACCTAGAAAGGAGTGTCATTACTGCGGACAGAAACATCTATTGATTAAGAAAAAGTGTCCTGCATGGGGGAAGTTTTGCTCAAACTGTGGGGGAAGAAACCATTTCAAAGTTAAATGCAAGAAAGTTCACACTGTTCACACAGAGTCAGTGGAAGATTCTGAAGTTCTTCTTGCTTGTGTGAAATCTAGCAAAGCTTGTACATCTGCACAACTCATTGTCAATGGAAAAATGGTAAAATTTTAGCTAGACACAGCAGCTGATGTGAATACAATCTGTCAACGCTTTGTGATGCAAGAACAATTGTTACCCACTAAACAGAGGCTTGTTATGTGGAATGGTACTATGATGACTCCACTGGGAGAAGTTCTATTAACTGCTGAGAATCCTAAGACTGGGATAAAACACAATATAAGATTTACTGTTGTGAAAAATAGATTCACATAATTGCTGGGCAACAACACACTCCACGATCTACAGTTTGTGACAGTCAACACAAACAAATTTATTGCTAAAGTGGCTACTGACAGTTCAGATAATGATCATAACTCTGATAACCATCTAGGTGTCTTGGGTGAAGCTGTGTTGCATATTGATCCTAATATTCGTCCAAAGGCACTGCCGTGCAGAAAAATACCATTTTCACTTAAGAGCAAGGTAAAATCAGAGCTTCAAAATCTAATGAACAGAGGTATATTAATACCAGTAGAGGAACCGACTGAATGGGTTAACCAAATGGCTGTTGTTGAAAAGTCTGATGGTTCTTTAAGAATATGCATTAATCCTAGACCCCTGAATGAGGCTTTGCAGAGAGAGCATTACAGATTATCAACTTTGGATGATGTATTGCCTGAACTCAATAATGCCAAGATTTTCACAAAGCTGGATATCAAGGAAGCATTCTGGCATATCAAACTTGATGAGAAGTCTAGTAAACTTACAACAATGATTACACCTTTTGGTAGGTTTAGATGGTCTAGATTACCATTTGGGTTTTTTTTTTTCGTACGCCCGCTAATACTCGAGGCGAAATCTCAGGTTATTATTAATGTCTAACCTGACATTGATTTTACGTGAGTATTCCTTTTTCTTGTACAGAGACAGGTGTCCCTCGCCATACAGGCAGATACTCGCCGATTTTGGAGGTATCCATTAGAGCTGGGTCGGCTCAGGAGCCGCCAATCCCTGGTCGACGACACTCCTTAAACTGTCCTCGCCAGGTCTCGAGTTAATCCAGTCCAAATCCCGGTCGACGAAAAATCCTCAAATGCTGTCACCCGGGTTTGATCCTGCATCACCCGGTCGCCAGAGCGGTGTGGTAACCCCAACGCTAGCGCGGCTCCTTCATTTGGGTTGAATGTAAGCAGTGAAATTTTCCAGAGGCATCTAGCACAAGCTCTTGAAGGTCTTCATGGTTGCATCAATGTTGCTGATGACATAGTTATTGCAGGTTGTGGATCAAACAGACAGCAAGCAATTAAGCACCATGATCTAAAGCTTAAAGCACTGAAACATAGGTGTAAAGAGAAAGGCATTAAACTGAATGAAGCTAAAGCTCAAGATAAGAAAGAAGAAATTACCTTCATGGGTCAACTTATTACTGCTCGAGGTGTTGAACCAGACAAGAAAAAGGTTGAGACAATACTAAACATGCATGTTCCTAAGGACTTTCATGAGGTTCGCAGATTTTGCGGCATGATACAGTATCTAGCAAAGTTTCTCAACAATCTTTCAGAAGTTCTTCATCCAATAAGAGAACTTACCCGTAAGGATACTCCCTTTATCTGGTCTGCTGAATGTGAACAAGCCTTCAAGAGAGTCAAGAAACTGATTACTTCTACTCCAGTACTCGCATACTATGATCCTAATGAATCTTTGTGTATTCAAGCTGATAGTAGCAGCTATGGACCTGGGGCAGTCCTTCTATAAAATGGTCATCCAATAGAGTTTGCTTCAAGAGCTCTAACTGAAACAGAACAACGCTGGGCTCAAATTGAGAAGGAACTCTTAGCTGTTGTATATGGTTTGGAACGCTTTGACCAGTACACTTATGGAAGGAAAGTTACAGTCGTCAACGACCATAAACCTTTGGCAGCCATCGTTAAGAAACCTCTGAGTCAAATTCCTCGAAAAATGCAGATTTTACTGATGCGCAGCCATTGATATGACTTTGAATTCCAATGGGTACAAGGTTCTGATCTTCTTATAGCCGACACACTGTCCAGAGTTTGTATTCATAATGTCATATTGGATTCCTTAGCTGATAGAGAGAGGGTAATGCAGGAGCTGATGCACCTGTAAGATTACCTGAAATACCAGATGTGATGATGGAAAAGATTAAAGCTGAAACTCTCAAAGACAGCGTGCTTCAGAGGTTGAATCGACCATTTTGCATGGGTGGCCTACAAAAAAGTCTGATGTACCAGCTGAGCTTATGCCTTATTTTGACATTCGTGACACTCTGACAACAGAACAAGGCATAATACTTAAAGTAGAGCGTATTCTTATCCCAAAAGCACTGATGCCTGAAATCAAGCAAAAGCTACACGCAGCTCATCTTGCATTTGACAGCATGATGCGCCGGGCCAGAAGTTGTCTGTTTTGGATCGGCATGACGGCTGAGATTCAACAGATAGCTGACAGCTGTCCAGAATGTCAAGAAACGAAGGCAGGGAATACTAAAGAACCTTTAAACCAACACTCAAAAGGTTTATCACCCTGGGAGAAAGTTGGCACTGACATCTTTATTATAGAAGGCCGATATTATTTAGTTCTGATTGACTACTTTTCCAACTTCATTGAAGTAGACTTTCTACCTACAATGACAGCACAGTTAGTCATCAGGAAATTGAAGTCTCATTTTGCTCGTTATGGTGTTATTAAAGTTATTGTATCTGACTCAGGTACTCAGTTTACGTCTGCACAGTTCAGATCATTTACTGCTAGATGGGGAATACTTCATGTTAAATCAGCACCAGGTCACCATAAAGCCAATGGATTAGGTGAATCTGCTGTGAAACTCATCAAGGGTATGATGAGAAAGACTGTTCAAAACAACACAGATGCATATGAGGCACTACTTGAACTTCGTAATACGCCAAGACAAGGGTTTGATCAAAGTCCAGCAGAAATACTGTTCAACAGGAAACTGCGTACACTGATACCTTCTGCAGTGAAACCCGTTGCATCTCACAGTAGAGTTACTGAAAGTAGAGGCAAGAGAGACAGATCAGTGAAGACGTATTATGATAAAACTGCTCATGATCTGCCCAAGTTGTCTCACCAGCCAGTCTACTATCAAGACCCTGAACAACCAAACTGGCTACCTGGAAGGATCGATAAGAGGCTCTCTGAAAGATCTTATTTAGTTGAAGGGGAGAACGGAGGTCAATATGCCAGAAAAAGAATTCATCTAAGACCTAAAACAACACCTTTCACACCTGATCCCGCGGACCTGGAAATTGATTTCTCCTCTCCAGTTCTACCCGAGCAACAGGTTGTTTTGCCAGACATGGAGAACACTAGTGAAGTGAACATTTCCAATCCTCCAGAAGTTGATCCTTCAATCCCAGTTACTTCTAGTCCTGGGAAAGCTGGCAAAGAACAGAAACATTCTTTCCTACCATCTTGCTCTAAGAGACCTCAAAGAGATCGGAAGAAACCCTCTTGGAGGAATGACTTTGTTCACTCATAAAGAAGGGGGGATGTTGATGTATATATATTGTCTCGATGTTTATTTTGTTTCCTACTAGAGTTACTTGCCTTATGCTAACTCTTCTACTTCCTACTTCCTACTTCTAACAATATGGCTGATTAAACTCGTCTGTTTGTATACAGTGTGTTCAGGCTTCGTGATATTGTGAGAATGTATGACAGCCAGTCACGTCTCATTACATTTAACAATATTTACTACACACAACAGTAAATATCAACAAGGTCACCTTCTGAACATGGATCTCAGATAACCGTCAGCATAAGCATGTAACCTCAAAGCTGAAGTGACTTGGTACAGAGCAGAGGTTCTGTGTCATGGACCCCTTTGGTTGTCCAGTGAAGGCTACAGACCCCTTTGATCATCCGTTGAAGGCTACGGACCCCTTTGATTGTCCATTGAAGACTATGGACACGTTTGATTGTCCATTGAAGACTATGGACCCGTTTGATTGTCCATTGAAGACTATGGACCCGTTTGATTGTCCATTGAAGACTATGGACCCGTTTGATTGTCCATTGAAGACTATGGACCCGTTTGATTGTACAATGAAGGCTACATACCCCTTTTCAGAAAAAAGAAGTGAATATAAACGCATAATATCAATTTTTGAAGAAAATGATATATTTTATTACAAAGAAAGCTTACATGTAGTCATACTTAAATACTAAAACAATCTATAACAAGAATCATCATCAAGTAACGTATTCTCTCAAGAACATTGTCTCCATAACAGCTGCTCTGAACGCATCACGATTCTGGTCAAGTCGACCTGCAACACCCAAAGACACGTTCAGACTCTCTGTGATGTCCTGGATCCACCGTCGTCTAGGTCGACCCCTTCCCCTTTTTTCAGGGACCATGCCTTCCATTACTAATTTTTCCAGACTATTATGTCTTTTTATATGGCCGAAAAATTTCAGCTTTTTTTTTGCGATGGTATTTAGGAGCCAAATTTCCTCTACATTTAGTGAGTGCAGTACTTCTCTGTTGGTCTTTTTTTCTGTCCAGGGTATTCTCAACATCCATCTGTAGCATTTCATTTCGAATGATGTAACCTTTTTTTGCAACCGTTTTATTGAATGTCCATGTCTCGCAGCCGTATGTTGCTACTGGGAATATACATGCTCTGATCAGTTGTAACTTTGTTTCTTTGCTTGTGTCTTGCCATAGGTTTTTCATCTGCATTAGTTTATGTGAGGCAATTGCAAGTCTTCTTGTAATTTCTACTACATAGTCGCCAAAGCTTTTAATGACTGATCCTAAGTTTTCAAATTCATTAACACCTTCCAGTTCTTCTTTTATAACAAGAATATATTTCTTTAAGTGCAAATCTTCAGACTCCGCACTGGCGACAACAGCTTGAGATACCATCTATTCAACAAGCTAAAGATAGGAACCAGCGGTGGGTGTAACTGTGGTACTGATACAATGACTGCTAAAAATCTTCTTCAAAGTTGCCAAACATTTGTAGAACAGAGAAAAAGCACATGGCCGATACCAGTACCCTTCACGGAAAAGCGCTACAGAAATTCAAATAGCCTACTACTTTCTTTGAAAACATTCAAGTAGACGTCTGAGAGTGTACGAAGAAGAAGAAATACAAAAGTCTACGATAATTTTTCAAGTAAAACTTTTTTGTGAAAATACAATGCAAGTTTTTATACTTTGTACATGACCCCCTAGAATCCATTCATAGACCCACAAGGGGTTTGTGGACCATAGATGAAAAACCCCTGGTGTAGAGGATGACCAAGGCAAAGATGGATCACAAGAGTGGCAGATATAGTGATTGTGTTTATACATTCATTTATCTCTCACTTGTTGTGTGTGCTCCTTATGGCGACTGGAACTACCACTACAGCTGGCGCCCCCTTGCAGGAAACTGTATTAAAGAATATGCTCCTGTAGCAGTCATCCCTGTAACAATTTGTTTTACTTGGTAAGGATGCCAGTTTGCATCTTTTTCGTCTTTGATCCATAGCCGCCGACCGTCAAAGCAGTCAGTGGCCATCACGCCTGGTGGTGTCTTGTAGGGCAGCAACAAATTGATTCCACTTTGTTCGGTCGGCGGTCATCCTTCGTACAGTGCCCCAGCTCTGATTCATTCTGTCCATCTCGGCTTCCACAGTTCTCCACCAGGTTGTTTTTCTCATGCACAACCTTATATTGGTCACCTTTTACGACATATCTGATGGAGCGGTTGTTCTTTTCTGTCTTTGTGTCCACAGAGAATCATGTGAACTAAACAAGATATGGCTGTTCTGTCTTTTTGTCCTCAGAGAATCATGTGAACTAAACAAGATATGGCTGTTCTTTCTTTGTGTCCTCAGAGAATTATGTGAACTAAACAAGATATGGCTGTTCTGTCTTTGTGTCCTCAAAGAATCACGTGAACTAAACAAGATAAGATTGTTCTGTCTTTGTGTCCTCAGAGAATCATATGAACTAAACAAGATATGTCTGTTCTGTCTTTGTGTCCTCAGAGAATCATGGGAACTAAACAAGATATGTCTGTGCTTTATGATCATCACCCTCCAGCTCCACAGGGAGCATAGGCCTATAACAAACATTTATACTAAGTCTTCCTGTCCTGTGCCATCTGTTCAAGGTCTGTCTGTGTCGTCTGTCATGCCCTTTATGTCTGTCACCAGTTCTCTTCTCTATGTGTTATTTGGTCTCCTTCTCTTATCCTTGAGATTCCAGAACAAGGTCTGCCTTGTGATGCTATCTTCCTGTTCAAACCCTTCCACTTTGTCTCGCAGTGTCGCCCATGTCAATTTTGGAAAAAGACATATCTTCTGCCATCTGGGCAGTTATTTATGAACATTCCAGATGCCAGTTGTGGAGATTTTTTTAGAAGAAAAAAGCTGAATAAGCAACCTAAACGTTTTTTTTTAGCTTTCTCTGAATCGCGTCATTGACCTTGTAACCAAATGACCTTCTTCTGTCTTGAATGGCTGAGCTATTTTCTTTTTTTGACTTGTCCATAATGTTTTGTTGTAGTCTTTTTGTGGCTTAAAACTTCTACAGGATGGGGTAGCCAGTCTCATACCCAATCCTCCTTAGTCGCCTGTTATGACATGGTAGGGCACAGTGTTACTATTCTTTACTCTTCTTTTGGCCCCTGGTATCACGTGGGTGGTACCCATTCGTACTCAAGTTAAATTAGAATTGTTAGAGAATGAATTAAATCGAAAGATTGAATACCTTTCTTTGTTTCCTTATTTGCAGAGCCCAGCATTCTATGTTCTTCAGACTAGTCATGAGAATCATGCATACATCAAGATTTTGTTGAAAGGAGAAGTCTCTGGCTATGGAAACCTTGAGCGTTATGACAAGACAGTTTATAAGGGTAAGGATTTCAGTCATGAAACACGTGTCTGTATAACCTGCAGTTAACAGCAATAACAAATGATTGTCATCACAAAATCACCAAGGTAGAACAGACAGCAAGAACCTGACAAGCACCAGTGGAACATGTAAGTAATAAGATGATATAGAAAGACCTTAATGATGGCAAAGACTAGAAGACGAAATAGAATGAAACAATCGTCAAGGTAGAACAGACAACAAAGACTAGAAGACTAAATAGAATGACACAATCGTCAAGGTAGAACAGACAACAAAAACTAGAAGACAAAAAAGAATGACACATACGTCAAGGTAGAACAGACAACAAAGACTAGAAGACTAAATAGAATGACACAATCGTCAAGGTAGAACAGACAACAAAAACTAGAAGACAAAAAAGAATGACACATACGTCAAGGTAGAACAGACAACAAAAACTAGAAGACAAAAAAGAATGACACAATCGTCAAGGTAGAACAGACAACAAAGACTAGAAGACTAAATAGAATGACACAATCGTCAAGGTAGAACAGACAGCAAAAATCTGACAAGAACCAGTGGAACATGTAAGTACGGTAAGTAAGAAGTTGATGCTGGTCTTCTCCCCTTATGTTCCTGGGGCCAGAAAGTGGAGCAAAACATAGTAACACTGTAGCGAACCAAGTCATAAGTAACGACTAAGGAGGGTTGGGTACGAGACAGTCTATCCATCCTTTAGAAACTTTTAAGTCACAAAAACTTCAACAAATATAAACAAGTCCAGGGAAAGTAACTCATACAACTCTGTTCAGACATCAAGGATAGAATGATGTCCCTTATCAATGAAATAAACAACCCTGTTCAGAGAAAGATGACTGGAGTCTTGGCTGCTGATTCATCTTTTCTTGTTTTTTAACCTAGAAAAATCTCCAGAATGACACCTGGAATGTTTGTATGCTATACAAATAAGGAAACACTGCCCAGGTGGCATCAGCCATGAGAGACTATAAGACTAACGTCATGGGACTCTGCAAAACAGGGAGGAAAGGCAGAAATGAGAGACTATAAAAATAACATCATGGGAAAGGCATAGAAAGGAAGAAACTGAACACAAGGAGAAAAGATGCTGCCCTGACACAAGAGGAAGAAAGTGGACATCCTAGTGAAGCTGTGGTTCTAATGCTGTCAAAAGAAGCAGAGTGACTTTTGAATGATGACATCTCTTGAGAAATGGAAGTGGGAATTCCTTGGCTGTAAAGTGTTTTGAAGGATGACATTTATGATCTATTTTATTGCTGTCCATGGTGATCTTACTATCAGTGGATTTGTTATGTGGTTGCTTCACTACCAGCCTGTTTCCATTCAGTAGACGTATGTTCCATGCCTGTCTGCAGCATGATGGAGGCATCAATTTCTAACTTCAGTAAGGGAGATCAAGCAATCGATCAATACCCTTTGGCTCCCCAAGGAGCATAGGCCTTCAACAAACACTTGCTGTCCTCCTGTCACGTGACATAGGCCTTCAACAAATACTTGCTGTCCTCCTGCACGTGCCATCAGCTCAAGTTCTTTTCACTTCTTCCTCATCATTTTCACCTCTATCTCTAGTTCTTTTCTCCATGTGTTTTTTGGTTTACTTCTACCTAAGGAAGGGCAGCATGTTAGACGGGCCTTCATGCCCAATTCTGAACCCTTTGAAAATAAAGTTCGTTCGTTCATTCGTACTCTGTCCCAAGGGATCCCAGATCAAAGACTGCCTTGACATGCTATCAACAAGTTTTTTCTGTGTGATTGCCATCCATTTCCAGCATCTTCTTCTCATCTGTTGTTCCACTGGCACTTGTCTGGTTCTTGTCATCAGTTGTTCCACCGGCACTTGTCTAGTTCTTGTCATCAGCTGTTCCACTGGCACTTGTCTGGTTCTTGTCATCAGTTGTTCCACTGGCACTTGTCTGGTTCTTGTCATCAGCTGTTCCACTGGCACTTGTCTGGTTCTTGTCATCAGCTGTTCCACTGGCACTTGTCTGGTTCTTGTCATCAGCTGTTCTACTGGCACTTGTCTTGTTCTTGTCATCAGTTTTTGCACTGGCACTTGTCTAGTTCTTGTCATCTCTTGTTCCACTGGCACTTGTCTAGTTCTTGTCATCTCTTGTTCCGCTGGCACATGTCTGGTTCTTGTCATCAGCTGTTATACTGGCACTTGTCTAGTTCTTGTCATCTCTTGTTCCACTGGCACTTGTCTAGTTCTTGTCATCTCTTGTTCCGCTGGCACATGTCTGGTTCTTCTCATCAGCTGTTCCACTGGCACTTGTCTGGTTCTTGTCATCAGTTGTTCCACTGGCACTTGTCTAGTTCTTGTCATCAGTTGTTCCACTGGCACTTGTCTGGTTCTTGTCATCAGTTGTTCCACTGGCACTTGTCTGGTTCTTGTCATCAGTTGTTCCACTGGCACTTGTCTGGTTCTTGTCATCAGTTGTTCCACTGGCACTTGTCTGGTTCTTGTCATCAGTTGTTCCACTGGCACTTGTCTGGTTCTTGTCATCAATTGTTCCACTGGCACTTGTCTGGTTCTTGTCATCAGTTGTTCCACTGGCACTTGTCTGGTTCTTGTCATCAGTTGTTCCACTGGCACTTGTCTGGTTCTTGTCATCAGTTGTTCCACTGGCACTTGTCTGGTTCTTGTCATCAGTTGTTCCACTGGCACTTGTCTAGCTCTTGTCATCAGCTGTTCCACTGGCACTTGTCTGGTTCTTGTCATCAGTTGTTCCACTGGCACTTGTCTGGTTCTTGTCATCAGCTGTTCCACTGGCACTTGTCTGGTTCTTGTCATCAGCTGTTCCACTGGCTCTTGTCTGGTTCTTGTCATCAGCTGTTCCACTGGCACTTGTCTGGTTCTTGTCATCAGTTGTTCCACTGGCAGTTGTCTAGTTCTTGTCATCTCATGTTCCATTGGCACTTGTCTAGTTCTTGTCATCTCTTGTTCCGCTGGCACATGTCTGGTTCTTGTCATCAGCTGTTTAACTGGGAGTTGTCTAGTTCTTGTCATCTCTTGTTCCACTGGCACTTGTCTAGTTCTTGTCATCTCTTGTTCCGCTGGCACATGTCTGGTTCTTGTCATCAGCTGTTCCACTGGCACTTGTCTAGTTCTTGTCATCTCTTGTTCCACTGGCACTTGTCTAGTTCTTGTCATCTCTTGTTCCGCTGGCGCATGTCTGGTTCTTGTCATCAGCTGTTCCACTGGCACTTGTCTAGTTCTTGTCATCTCTTGTTCCACTGGCACCTGTCTGGTTCTTGCCATCAGTTTGACTGTGATGATCTAGTCATACCATTTTAACCCTTCTATTCTAAACAAGCAGCCATTTATGAAAGTCTATAGATTTTTGGCTGTTGTTTTTGTTGTTCTCCATGTTTCAGAGCTATAAAATAGGTCAGTAAGGGATATGGAGTGCTGTAAAGACATAATCCGTCGTGAAACTGAACAGAAAAATCAGTGGCTAATTGTTGTCTTCAGAAATAATTGAATTCACAATGTATTATTTCATTCGGTCACCGTCATTACATGTTAAAATTCAGGTATAGACCTACAGCTGCACCTGGTATTTCAGATCCGTCACTGTGTGTTTGACAGGGATGACAAAATGTGGCAGATTAGCTTTACTCAGTTACCGGGCATTTCAAACTGACAATACAGCATTCACATGTATTAGCACGACAAGATCTGTGCTTACATGTGTGAACATGGTAATACATGTACTTACATGTGTGAATATGTGAATACCTGTACTTACATGTGTGAACATGGCAACACATGTACCTACACAAGTGAACATGGGAATATATGTAATTACATGTGTGAACATTGGAGTACATGTACTTACATAAGTGAACATGAGAGTACATATACTTACATGTGTTAACATGGGAATACATATACTTACAAGTGTGAACATGGGAATACATTACTTACAAGTGTGAACATGGTAATACATTACTTATATGTGTGAACATGGGAATACGTGTACTTACATTTGTGAACATCAAAATACATGTAGTTATTCTTATTGTTGATCAGAATTGACGTCATTGCACTCTGGGAAATCCAGTAAGTGCTCAGTCTCCCTCAGCAAATGTCAAAGGGTATGAATCCTAATTGTTCCTAGTGCGTCCTCGTTGTGTACACAACAGAAGCATCCTCTCATACGCCCATCATTGCTGGTCTTACATTTGATGCCAAATTTCAGCAGTCTTAGCCTTGATGATTCATTGATTGCAGTGGCATTCTCTAACAGGCGATCATTAATTTTCCTCAGTATCTCTCCCTTATCCATATCCAATGCACCTTCTATGGATGCTCTTGAAGCTAGTCTGTCAGCTTTTTCATTGCCACGTACACCTGCATGATCAGGACAGTAGATCAACACCTGTTCCTGAAGATTTGAGGCTTCCATGAAGGTTTTACATTCATGCCGGAGCCATCCACTTTGGACTTCAAAACACGGATTGTGAGTCTGATACAATAACTGCCCTTGTTAATGACGTTTCAGAAAGCCACCTTAAGGCTGCGTAGCTGCCTCTACCTCCTTTCTCATGCTAGAGGTTGTTATCATGTAAGCCGTACTATGTCCAGCAACAATTCTGCCCTTTACTGTAGTAGAGAAACCCCACCCGGATTTCTCACCATGTACTTACATATGTGATCATGAGAATACCTCTACTTACATATGTGATCACGAGAATACCTCTACTTACATATGTGATCATGAGAATGCCTCTATTTACATATGTGTTCATGACAATACCTCTACTTACATATATGATCATGAGAATTTCTCTGCTTACATATGTGATCATGAGAATACCTCTGCTTTCATATGTGATCATGAGAATACCTCTGCTTACATATGTGAGCATGAGAATACCTCTACTTACATATGTGATCATGAGAATACCTCTACTTACATATGTGATCATGAGAATACCTCTACTTACATATGTGAACATGAGAATACCTCTACTTACATATGTGATCATGAGAATACCTCTACTTACATATGTGATCATGAGAATACCTCTACTTACATGTGTGATCATGAGAATACCTCTACTTACATATGTGATCATGAGAATACGTCTACTTACATATGTGATCATGAGAATACCTCTACTTACATATGTGAACATGAGAATACCTCTACTTACATATGTGATCATGAGAATACGTCTACTTACATATGTGATCATGAGAATACCTCTACTTACATATGTGAACATGAGAATACCTCTACTTACATATGTGATCATGAGAATACCTCTACTTACATATGTGATCATGAGAATACCTCTACTTACATATGTGATCATGAGAATACCTCTACTTACATATGTGATCATGAGAATACCTCTACTTACATATGTGATCATGAGAATACCTCTACTTACATATGTGATCACGAGAATACCTCTACTGACTTGCATCAGATTGGCTGAGTGGTTAGAGTGCTGGTCTCTTGCGGCAAAGGTGCTGGGTTCTATTCACGACATCGACATGCTTCAATCTACCCAGCTGTAAATGGGTACATGACTTTGCACTTGAGATAGGGAACAAAAAGGCAGGAAGGAAAGGAACTGGTCACCCCACCTCTCGATGCTGGACTTAGTAAAGTGAACTCTTTAACACTTCACACCCCTACTGCAGTCAGTGCTGGATTAAGCCAAGAAGGGCCTCTAAGCTTTTTGGTGTTTGTACTCCCCTTCACCTATAAGGCAGTAATTGTAATAATTTGTTCAAACCTCTTAGTATTGTGATGATATATTTTGGTAGTATTAATAGACTGGTACGTTAGTTTGTTAGCGCTGTGATGGTATATTCTAGTAGTATTAATAGACTTGTACATTAGTTTATTAGCATTGTGATGGTATATTATAGTAGTATTAATAGTGTAAAGGGCTGATTCTAGCCATCATAATGTTGACATTCGTTGCTTGTCTTCAAAGTGTAGATGTGTTACAGTAGTGGTGCGTGAGTGGACATCAAAGATTGCGAATGGGTGTGTAAAGGTTCGTGGAAGACAGTCATCTACTGGACAACACACTCTTGCTCCACAACGTAGAAAGTCATGGAGCTAGGTAACACCTCCGACGTTTCAACACTTTAATGCAGTACGATTACAAGGGGCGCCGACATTAAGATACGTATAGTCATTTGACAAAACTCAGGACATCGTGAACATGACAACAGTTCAGTACAGTTTGCATCAACAGTTCATCAGTAAGCTGTGCATATATAATGCTGACCTCAGTCTATCTCTCTCTCTTCAGCTACAGCAAAAATACCCCGCATTGAGAACGGGTCTTCAAATTTGAGTGTAAACCAACTCTCTTCTGACACCAGCAAGTCAGGTATATTTTCTGGTATACAGTAGGCCGCAAAATATGGCGGGCCCCCTAAATACAGTGTTCTCTGTGATTCCTTGGACACACAAGGTATGTCAGACCTTGTCCAAAGTGGTATCGCCGGAATAGCGGGATTCAATGAATATAAAGTTCTTCGGGCATTCACAGACCCGATACATACAATGTCAGCATACTTATAGAACTCAGATACTAGTATTCTCAACGGACTCTTTCCCGCCCAGGGAAAAGTCACTAAGCTGGTAAAAAATGTTATTCATAATTCTAACAATGGAGAAAAATGATTTGAAGGCGAATTTACCTTGACATCCCCTTCAGAATAACACCAAAAAAACACTCGCCTCCTAGGCGCATAGAATACAACGTGGGGAAACAATCTTTAGACATCTTGGTCACACACAGAGGAATTTTCCTTCCCCAGGCATAAAGCCAGATCGAAGACGCAAAAAAAAGTCTTGACCCTTTGAAAACCAGAGCTTGACTCCCTAACAAAATGTCTCTCTTAACGTCATGAGACGCAAGACCCCTGAGCCAGGCTCAGGTGGGCGATCTGAAAACATACTAGGAAAAGATGACCATTCAAGCCATATATGGTCAGGTAACAAGAAATCGGTTCTAAAATTAGACCACTAGGTTAAAAGACAAGTGGGATAACAACCACTGTTGACTTCAACCCATGTAAAAAATGAGTAACTCCTTTTTGATCACGAATTTAACAAATAATGTCTCCAAACTTAATCAGGTACATTAAACAGTCTATAATACCAGCGAAACTGTCCGCAACAGTTTACCGCACCCCCCCGGGAAAAAAATGAAACTTTTTTTTAGAAATATATCCAAGAGCAAGATACAACAGGCTCATAATGCACGAATGATGCGCAGACGAGAAGTATCACAAATAAATATAACTCCTAATGTAAGGCTAACTCGACGCATGGAGCATCCGGTGAGAATGTATCTCAGAACATTAGAGAAAGCATTTCTCTAAGTATACACATATCCAGAGAGGTGCCACCAACGTACACTACAGTGCTGGCAATGGTACAACGCAAGCAAAAGTTAATTTTTATATCACATCAAGTATCTTATTTCCATGTAATATCTGCTTTAATACAATGTTATATACTATATTAACTATGTAGATGATCAATGAAGTCCAAGATCATAGTCTAAGCGGGAGCATCTATAGTGTCGTCCGAAGGATAAGTATGGACCTCATAATACGTCATGGTTGGCAAAATTTAAAGATTCTCCCAGATCAGCAATGATTCGCTGAGAAAATACAAATAACACAATTCTATTTGATAACCGTTAGATTTTATAATATACAGTAATCAAACATACATTCTATTAACTGTGGCCGTGCGATCTTTCGGCACTCATATTGTGATAACTAAACCTTCCTCCGTTTTACCAGAGATGGTAACAGAGAAAGAAATAACTTAATTTACAACTCTAAGGTGAAAACAAATGTGCTAATATCTATTGTTATAGTAAAGAACTGTCATAAGTCTAGACGTGTATCAAGAAATCTAGGACACAAGAGTTAAGTGGAGTCATGTGGGCATCTAGACAGTATGTCTGCCATCACATTATCCGAACCACGGATAGCTCGTACCGTGAAATGAAAAGGTTAAAGAGCAATGGCATATCGAGTGGATCTCGAGCTCTTCAAGTTCTTAATCTGAATAGCAGTAAGAGCTTTTTGGTCGGTTTCCACAATGAAATGCGCGCCAAGAAGGAATCTTTGTAGCTTAAGAATTGACCAGACCATAGCCAACAATTCATGGTCTAGAACCGAGTAATTCCTTTCTGCCGCATTCAGTTTCCTAGAGATATACATTACAGGATGCAGAGTTTCTGAATACTCCTGCATTAGTGCTGCCTCGATCCCAGTAGATGAGGCGTCACTACGAAGAACAAAAGTCTTATCAGTAGCACGTAGCCTTAAGATAGGGGGAGATGAAAATAAAGTTTTAATATGATCCAATGAAGACTGGCATTCTTGGGACCAGCCCACCATATTAGGAGACCCTTTCTTCAATTGGGTTGAAAGAGGTGCCGTAATAGAAGACAGATTCGGAATGAATCTTCCGTAGAATTGTATTAAACCTAAGAGACTACATACTTGCTTTTTCGTCTTAGGAATAGAAATGTTTAGTATCTTAGAAGTGTTGTGGTCCTCTGCCTTCAAAAGACCATGACAAACACGGTGACCCAGGAAAGAAATTTCACTAAACCCAACATAGGCTTTAGAGGGTTATGCAGTCAAATTATGCTCGCGTAGAGTAGACAATAATTCATATAAACCCAAACAGTGATCTTCCCAAGAATCACTGAAAAGACAGATATCGTCCAAGTATGCAATGACATCTGAACGATATGAGAGAATTCGACGCATCATGCGTACGAAAGTAGCTGGGGCGTTCATAAGGCCGAAAGGCATGAAATTCCATTGAAACAAACCCCTAGGTGTTGAGAAAGCAGTGAGAGGTTTGGCGCGTTCAGTTAGCGGAACTTGCCAATAACCTTCAGACAAGTCCAGTTTGGTAAAGAATCGAGAATTAGAAAGTCTAATAAGTAGATTTTCTAATAAAGGTATAGGTTCAGTATCGAACATCGTAACTTGGTTTAATTTGCGATAATCGACGCAAAGGCGTATGTTATTGTCTTTCTTTCGAACAATAACCATGGACAAAGAGTATGCTGAAGTTGATGGTTTAATTATTTTTAATTGTATTATTTCATCCAATTCTTTCTCGACCTGTGTTTGAAAATGAATAAGGATAGGGTAAGATCTGACTCTGATAGGATTATGGTCAGTAAGTATTATGTCATGTTCAATGACATGTGTGTGTCCAGGAATGTCTGTAAGGACATCCTGAAATGTTTGTAACATAGAAGAGACTTGTCGCTGTTCCTCGGTAGATAAATTAGGAGAAACAGTAATGTTTTTCCGTGATTCCGTAGAATGCAGTGGAATCACTGGAAGAGGAAGATTAACATCTGAGAAAATAGTTTCTTCATCCTGTATAACCGACAGGGATGAGTAATGTCCATGTGGGACTGGAGAATCGTCCATTGCCTGGAAAATAGGCTGCAAATAGTCTGGTCGTTCATGAAATTCCGTGAACATGTTTATATGAAAGGTTTTATGCTTTCCGTCAATATCGACAACATAGTCGACAACATAGTCGACATTGGAAATTCTTGAGACTATTGTTTACAGACCTTTCCATGCAATAAGAAGTCTGTTCTCCCTACAAGGGAGCAAAACAAGTGCTTTGTCGCCAGACAAAGTTGACGTAGGCATCTATTCTTGTTTGCAAATTGCCTTGCCTTTTCTTTAGCAAATTCGGTTGAGGAAGTTGCTAATTTGCATGCTTCAATAATCTTCTGCCTGAGAGCAATCCTGTTATCTTCCCAAGTAAATTCTGTCGAATAGGAAAGTCCGCAGCCTGGATAGGTGCTGCCTGTCGTGGACCTCTCGATTTGACCTCTTGACATATTTTGCAAGATCGGCAATAAATGCGTATGTCTTTATTCACAAATGGCCAAAAGAAAGCCGCAAGAACTCTCGACTTAGTACGGGAAAAACCCATATGTCCATCACACTGAGAGTTGTGCGCATGTTGCAGAATTTGGACTCATACTCTTGGGCACGAGAATTTGTGAATGCCTAGACGTAGTCGAGTCTTGTACCATACGCACTACTACGCCATTTTTCATTGTAATCCAAGATTTGCGATTTGTGTTCTGATTTGGATCACCATTTTTAGCAAGAAGGAAGAATTTTTTTTAAAGAAGGATCATCTTCATGCAGTTTTATAAAAGAGTCACGCGAAATCACCAAGTGACCATTTTGGCTATGCACTTCATTACTTTAGTCGATGAAGTTTGAGGCATATTAAGAGCTTGTGCTCTTGTGACCACTGCATTGGCAGCTTGGATATTCTGTTCTTCCCAAGCAGCAATCGTATCAGAGCTGTGTGCTTTCTGTGCTTCTCTATGGTTCGGAATGCTGGAGAGTTACAGAAAAGGAAATTTAGAAATTGTCCTCTTTTCACACAACTAAGAAAACTTCTCTGAATCTTTTGGCCGAAGACCATCACCAACCAAGATCTGCTTACTCGGAGCAAGCAAGAGAACAGGCACTCCATCATAGCTGGCAGACGCTGGAACTGGGTTAGCCATGTCCTCAGAAGAGACCCCGATGCCATCACAAGAACAGCTATGTTATGGACCCCTGATGGAAAATGAAAGAAAGGCCGACTAAAAATAACTTGTCGGAGGACTGAAGGCTGAGATGCAAAGAATGAGCCAGAGTTGGGGCACTGTATGAAGGATGGCCATGGCCACCGACCGAGCAAAGTGGAATCAATGTGTTGTTGCCTTACAAGACGCCACCAGGCGTGATGGCCACTTTGACGGTCGGCGGCTATGGATCAAAGAAGAAGAAGACGTTAGTTTGTTAGCATGGTGATGGTATATTCTAGTAGTATTAATAGACAGGTACGTTAGTTTGTTAGCATTGTGATGGTATATTCTAGTAGTATTAATAGACTGGTACGTTAGTTTGTTAGCATTGTGATGGTATTTTCTAGTAGTATTAATAGACTTGTAAGTTTGTATTTTAACATTGTGAAGGTATATTCTAGTAGTATTAATAGATTGGTACGTTAGTTCGTTTGCATTGTGATGGCATTTTCTACTAGTATTAATAGACATGTACGTTAGTTTGTTAGCATTGCTTACCTCTTTTATTCGTAACTAATTATTTTTATTAATGTTTTTTTAGTATTATTGTTATTATTAGTCAGTTAAACACAATCAACATTTTAATGACATATCTATGCACGGGCTCACAAGAGCTCTGGGGCCCTAGGCTCCAGCCTAATGAATAATCCGGCCCTGACTGCAGTATCCGCTATGGGACTACCGTTTACATGTGTGAACACCCAAAATACATGTAATCACATACGCCATGTGTAAACACCAATATATATGTAATCACATATGTTATGTGTGAACACCAAAATACATGTAATCACATACGTCATGTGTGAACACCAACATACATGTAATCACATATATCATGTGTGAACACCAAAGTACATGTAATCACATACATCATTTGTGAACACCAAAATACATGTAATCACATACGTCATGTGTGAACACCAAAATACATGTAATCACATACGTCAACATGACCATATCTGCTATGGGACTACTTTTTACATGTGTGAACACCAAAATACATGTAATCACATACGTCAACATGACCATATCTGCTATGGGACTACCTTTTACATGTGTCAACACCAAAATACATGTAATCACATATGTGAACATGGTCATATCTGCACTTACAAATGGGAACAGTCCTCTTTAAAAAAATAATAATAATATAGTCACCATAAGTGAATTAATATGAAACAAACATAAAGGTATATTTTCAGGCACTTGCAATAAATAAATAAGTAGAACACTAGACAACAGAAAGACAACAGACATGAGTGGCTTACCCAGGATTTGAAAACTGGAGCCTCCGAGCGATAACCCCGCCTAGCTATGCAAGTGAATCACACTATCCTCCCTGCCATCTACGCGTAACCAAAAAATGATGCTTTGATGACAGATCAATAGTGCGAACTGAAAGACATAACACCGGAAGTCCACCATGGGCAGTACAGCTTATTAATGACGCAATTACTTCTGTTATTTCCATATCAGACATCAAAGGCCAGTCCACACAAGACAAAGAGACCTTAATACTGTGTCTAGTACATGATAGTAGACTTAGGGCAGTAAGTACAAGACAGAGGGTAGGTTTTGGTATTGTATAAACATTTATAACATATAAGGAAGGGAAACCCGATGCCTGTAAACAGTAAATTAATATGAAACAAATATAAAGGTATGTTTTCAGGCACTCGCAAGAAATAAAGAAGTAGAACACTAGACAACAGAAAAACAATGGACATGAGTGGCTTACCAAGGATTTGAACACTGGACCTTCTGTTCGACAACCCCGCCTAGCTATGCAAGCGAATCACACTATCCTTCCTGCCATCTACGCATCTCCAAAAAATGATGCTTTGATGACAGGTCAATAGTACGAACCGAAAGACATAACACCGGAAGTCCAAATGGGCAGTACAGCCTATTAATGACTTAATCACTTCTGTTATTTCCCTATCAGACAGCATAGGCCAGTCCACACAAGACAAAGAGACGTAAGTGAAATCAATTTAGGGTTTTCGCCCACAGTAGCCCAAAAATAGCTCAAAGTAGCCTAAAACGCCAAAGGTAGCCTAAGGCGTCCAGACGTAGCCCAAAGTTAAAAATCTAGGTGTATCTAGTTGTTTTGTGAGGTACAATCTAGATTTTTATTTTTAATTTAAGTTGGCAACACTGCTGACGATACATATTTATTAAAATAAGGATTCGACCATTGTGAATTTCTCTAAATGAAGAGTATCCCGATTCTGTGTTCCAACCGACTGTTGTGTATTTCATCAACTTCCATTAGCCCCAGAGGTAATTGGCAATCATGTTTTATAAATCTTTCATTCGAGGCAGAATAGATAATGGAAGCATAATCTATGACTCTGCAGCACATAGCCACAAGATTAAATTCGGGTAAATTGGAAGAATAATGTCCCACTGTCCGCCATTTTTCCCTAAGGTTATTCGCAGAAAATAAATATTAGACAAACATTGTAGGTATGTTTTCAGACACTCGTAAGAAATGAGGAAAACGTAGGGGTCATTAGTGCGAACTGCAACACATAACACCGGAAATTTACATAAGGCAGGCCAGTCTGTTAATGATGCAATCGCTTCTGTTGTTCCCCTATTATAGGCCAGTAAAGGTCAGACTACACAAGACAAAGACCTTAATACTGTGCCTAGTAAATGATAGAAGACAACAGTAAGACAGAGGGTAGGTTTTTGGTATTGTATAGGCTAATCATATTAAACACATAAGGAAGAGAAACCTTAGGCCTGTAAACAGTAAATAAATATTAGACAAACATAAAAGTATGTTTCCTCTGCTCTAAAAAGTAGGCCCTACTTGAGTATAGCCCTGTTGCCATTGACAGCTTATTCTGTGCACCAGTGCTTAAGGCCAGAAAGACACCTCCATTTTCTTTTGCTTTTGTTGCTGATCCATTTATGTATGCATCAATCCAGGTGTTATGTGGGAAATGTTTCTATGTGTAGCCTATTTTGTGGTAACTTTGATTAGGCCTAGCCACATTTACAATGATTTGATAGTTGTGATGCCACTTTCCTGTATCAGCAGTTATTCATCTTATTTGGAATTGAAAACACTATATATCCTAATTATAACCCATCAGAGGCTGAAGGGTTATTTCTCATAACCAGAATCAAAAACATTAAAATAGGGAACCTAAAATTTCCCAGCAAAAAAGTAATTAGGCTGCCTACTCAGATTATAATTAAGAATAGTTTATTTTAGCATAGAAGAATTTCAATGTGCAAAATGTCTACAATAAAATAATATGAAAAACAGAGAATAACTATATAATATTATTTACAGGATTGCAATTCACCCATATCAGTAGAAAAGGTGTTGAGAATAGACAGACTTAGAGAATAATAATAATAATAATAGCCCATTCAGTCATAACTGACTATGGGAATGCACCCCTGAGGTGGCAGCCCTCAGCTGCTTATTTTCCTGGTGCTCCTTTCGACATTTTCTTCTCACCTCTGCTTCTTGTATGAGCCTCTCTTCGCCCAATCTGAGGTGGTGCCGTAAATAGCTTCGCCACTTAGTGCGATCGGCAGCTTCATCCTCCCATGTTGCTGGATCCATGTCCAGTGCCCTCATATCTCTCTTGCACACATCTTTGAACCTCAGCTGTGGTCGCCCAACTGTTCTCTTGCCATCTGCTAATTGTCCGTAGAAGATATCTTTTTGGATGCGACCATCTTCCATGCGGCGAACATGGCCAAGCCAGCGAAGTCTGCACTGTCTAAGCAGCGTAAACATACTTTGAAGGCCAGCACGTGAAAACACCTCGACATTTGTCACTTTATCTTTCCACGAGATGCCGAGGATGCGGCATAGACACCGCAAATGGAAGGTATTGAGCCTTTTTTCTTGCTTAGCATAGGTCGTCCAGGTCTCGCTGCCATATAGGAGTGTGCTGGTGATGCACGCATTATATACCGCAGCTTTGGTCTTCATTGTGAGTTTAGAGTTTCCCCAAACACGCGATGTGAGGCGGGCAAAGGTAGCTGCAGCTTTGCCAATGTGGCTGTCAATTTCTGTATCCAGTGAGAGTTTGTCATTGATGGTAGACCCTAGGTATGTGAAGTGGTGCACCACTGCCAATTCATAGTTATCGATAGTGATAACTGGTGCAGCACCCACATCCTGACTCAGCACATTCGTTTTCTTTAGACTTATTGTGAGGCCAAAGTCCTTGTATGCTTTAGTGAAGCGATTCATCAAGCTCCGAAGCTCCTGTTGGCTTTGAGTGACGACTGCAGCATCATCAGCGAACAACAAGTCTCTTATAGTAACCCTTCTGATTTTTGTTTTTGCCTTCAGCCTTGAAAGATTAAACAGACGGCCATCTGACCTAGTGTGAAGGCATATTCCTTCAGTTGCATCTCTGAATGCATGTTTCAAGAGTAAGGCAAAGAAGATTCCGAAGAGGGTCGAACCAGAACACAGCCTTGTTTAACGCCACTTCGTATATCAAAGGGCTGTGACGTGCTTCCAGCATATTGGACTGTTCCCTTCATGTCGTCATGGAATGACTTTATCATTTCCAGCATTTTAGAAGGGCAGCCTATTTTCAGGAGGATTTTAAAGAGTCCATCCCTACTAACCAGGTCGAATGCTTTTGTGAGGTCTATAAAGGCGATATAAAATGGTCTTTTCTGCTCTCTTGATTTTTCCTGAAGCTGGCGGAGAGAGAAGATCATGTCTGTTGTTGATCTGCCAGCTCGGAATCCACACTGTGCCTCTGGATATATGCGCTCAGCTAACTTGTGTAGTCGCATTAAGATGACTTTGGCAAAAACCTTACCAACAATACTAAGAAGAGAGATGCCTCTGTAGTTATTGCAATCACTTCTGTCTCCTTTATTTTTATACAGTGTTACAATCTTGGCATCTCGCATGTCTTGAGGAATAGTTGTCTCTTCCCAGCACTGGCACAGCATCCTATGCAGGGGATGTAATAGCGTGCTCTTACAGCATTTGATTAAATCAGGAGGAATCCCATCACTGCCTGGTGCTTTGCCAGAGGCCAAGCTATCAATGGCCTTACTGAGTTCCTCTAATGTTGGTTCGGCATCCAGCTCCTCCATAGTTGGCAGACTATTGACAGCATCAAGGGCTGCAGGCGTAACGGTATGGTCTCTAGCGTAAAGCTCAGAGTAGTGCTCGACCCACCTCTCCATCTGCTTACCCTTATTGGTTAGCTTCTCTCCGTTGATGGTTTTTAGCGGTGCCGTCTTACTTTTTTGGGGGCCAAGTGCTTTCTTTATACCGTCATACATTTGTCTAATGTTGCCTGTTTGCGCTGCGATCTGGATGCTCTCACTGAGCTGGAGGAGCCAATAGTCATTTGCACAGCGTCGAGCAGTTTGTTGAACTTTGCTTCTCGTAGCCCTCAGGATCTGTAGGGTTCTAGCACTCGGTGAACGTTTGTATTCATTCATAGCACTGCGCTTAGCTTCAATAACAGGTGCCATCACATCTGATGAAGCGTCAAACCAGTCATTTGACTTTGCTGTTTTCTTACCAAAGGTGGCAAGTGCAGTACTTTGAATGGTGTTCCGTAGATGCTCCCAGTTCTCTGTAATAGTATCACCATGCTGAGGGCTACTGAGCACTTTCTTGAAGGTCGCAGTGAATTGAGCGATCATGAAAGGGTCTGACATCTTGCTGGTATCAATGCGTGGTTTCCCTTCATGTCTGACACGATAGAGTTTTCTTGGTTGTGCTCTGATTTTGCAGCAAACCAAGGAGTGATCTGTGTCACAGTCTGCACTATGGTACATGCGCCTGGAGAGCACAGACCTGAGGAGTAGCCTTCTGACGAGAATCAGGTCAAGTTGGTGCCAGTGCTTGGATCGTGGGTGTCTCCATGACACCTTATGCTGGGGTTTTGTCTGAAAGTAGGTGTTGGTCACGCAGAGGTCATGGTGGACGCACAACTCTAAGAGCCGTTGTCCATTTTCATTCATCTTGCCAATACCAAACCTGCCCAGACATGAAGGCCATGAAACATTATTGGCACCCACTCTAGCGTTAAAGTCACCAAGGAGAACAAGCTGTTCTTGCCTAGGTATGCTTTTGATTACTGCTGCTAGATTCTCGTAGAACTCATCTTTAGCTTCTGAGGCAGAGTACAGAGTAGGAGCATACACACTGACAAGGGTGATGGGACCTGTGCTAGTTTGCAGGCGGAGCGTTAACAGGCGTTCTGATCCATTCTCGCCTGGTTCAACCATGTTAGTTAGCAATTTTTTGACCACAAAACCTACTCCATGTTCTCTAGCTTTATCAAGATCTTTCCCTTGCCAATAAAATGTGTAGTCCTTCTCGCTCACCATTCCAGAGCCCGCCAGGCGCGTTTCCTGAAGTGCAGCTATATCCACCTGAAGTCGTTTAAGCTCATCATTAATTATGGCTGTCTTCCTTACATCGTTTACATCCTGTAGGTTTTCGGATAGTCCAGTCAACATAGTCCGGAAATTCCAGCATCCCAATCTGAGAGTTTGCTTATTTCTATTTTTTCGATAATTGCTTGGTGCAAAATTTTCTGTCCACAGTTCGGGTTTGACCCTAATCCCCATGCACCCAATGGGTAAAGCAGACAGTGGCGGGACAACACCTTATTGACTGGGGGCTGCCCAGCTTGAAGCGGGCGGTAGCTGTCCAGTGAGGTCCTAGAACCTCTCCCACTGTCGGAAGTAGCCCCTGGCGCCATGCCCTACGCCAATTGGGCAAAATACTTATAACCGGTAACTGCTACTTCCCATGTTTTGCCGACACCTGTAGGGTGAAGCTGGAGTGTCCTCTCCAGGGCGCGAGCTTGGGCACAGTTATATGGAGATCAAGCTGTTGCTTAGAGAACTGCACGATATAGTAAAGCAGTATGCAACCAGAACCAAAAACAAAAATTAATATGTAAGGATTATTGAGGGTGTAGTGGGAAATTGAATGTGTAATAAGGTTCTCATAATACATATTGATAATAACAAATAAATAGTTAACCAGGTTTCATCACAAACACCCCAGACCACTCCCTCCTATTTTTTTTTTTTTACATGTACAACAAATGTAGCCTACATTAACTCTTTGCTTCCAAAATCATTACTTACACTGTGCCTCAATTGTGTGTGTGTGTGTGGTTTTTTTCCCCCAAAGAATTCTAAACAGCAGAATATACCATGTTTTTGTGTAAATTGTTTATGTGAACATGCACTTATTATATATTAAACTACAGAGAAAATGCATATGACCATCACCAGTACGATTCCTGGAGAAAATCTACGGAGATATCAACAGCCTCATACTGACCACTGCTTTCATTGAACTTATTCAAGTTGACATCTGAGGGTGAACGAAGAAGAGATATATTAAACTGATGGGAAATTGATAGGGAGTTAAGATGTGCAGTGTTTCACCAATAGATTTAATACAAGCATAACTGGAATTTATAAAAACACAATACATGTTGTGAAAAACACACCAACAATGTTAACAGTAGAATATTAACTTAATGAAGGCAGTTTATTGTTGCAGTCTGTAGTAAAATCTGCGAGAATAATCGCTCATTTCAGTAGATTTTGGTCATAAAATAATAATCAATAAACCCGCCCGATTCTGTCTGACGGTGATGATCTCACACGCCAGCAACGCTGCCTTTTGTGCAGTGCTAAAGCTTATAGAACAATTCCACGGTAAAATCTGACAACGCGTTTTAGTTTCGGTTTCGAAAACGGACTACTAATATTTAACATGTTGCCAGATCTGCTGCATACTGCAGCCTAGCCTAATATAATTAACAATTTTGCGGAAGTGTGCCGCAAAACTACTGTCTGAATTAACGTAGTATTTTGACTTTAACGCTGGTAATCAGTAGTAATCCTTACAAATTTGGTAGTGTAACCCGAGAAAATACAAATTATTAACGCAAATTCTTAGCCCGCCACACCAAACCCCGTTTCGCTTGACACATTCTGCCATGCATATATACACGCGGCGGAAAAGCCATCAGAGGCAAACACACAGTTTTATTTTCTCCTCACCGTAGTATTACTGACGTCACTAAAACAAGTAGTTATTTGAAAAATACATGCTAGCGAGAGATGAAAGAGAGGGAAAGATGGCCATCTTGTGTAAAAATTTTATTTGACGATGACAGTGACAAAATTGAAAATCTAAAACCAATATGAAACTGACCATAAAAATCATATGGTAGTATAGCTTAGAGTCCACTGAGCAAGAATGTGCTTTAAATAATATGATAGTCCCAGTATTAGTTGAGTTATGGAGAAAATACAAAAATGTCTACGGACGCTCGACCAGACAGACGGTTGTTCCTGCTTGGTTTTTTCATAACGGTAGCTTAGAAAAGAGGCATGGAGGTAAATTCAAATTCGCTTGGGTACCAAGAGTATAGGATGGAAAGGGGAGCGGTAGGAAAATTGTTACCTAAACGAAACATCTTTTTTTTTTTATAACTAAAGCAGGCTGGCCAATCGACTATCAGACGCAGAGTTTTGTTTGGAATTAATTTTGTTTTTCAAAATAAACTGCATTTGAATTCTGGTAGTCGCAAGCTTTCGATTGGCCAGTACTAAATAATATTAGCAAAAGGCTTTCACTATCCATTGCCAGTTGAACAAAGCATTTACGCTGAGAACAGCTGTGTTAATTTTAAAATTTAAATAAAGAAGTATTTCACAGTCTGGACAGTGCAGAAGGAACTGAGGCCACTTCTTTGCAAGTCAGCGTCATTTGTTTATATATTTCTTGAAATTGTGGTAAGGCTGATTTATGAATTACTATGTTTAATCCCACTGCCAAAGTTAGATACTGCTATTGGGGAAAAGTGAAGGACATGCCGGGAGCAGACATTGTTGAGTCCTCACCTTGAAATGTATCTAACTGATGTATGTTGTCATGATTATGTTGTCGTATTATTGTATTAGAATATTAATAAGCCTCTGTGTTCCATGAACACTGTTTACATGCCTGAAGCATTTATATTTAAAAAAGAAAAACAAGAGAAGAGAAAATCATACCAAAGGAAATGTGGCTACCCCACATTATTTTATTGAGGAAAAATAGGTAAACGTACAGTGGCGTATCTGCCATAGGGACCTGAGGTGTGGTCACCGCAAGATGGGAGTCATGTAAAGTTAGGGGCGAGTGCACCTGTAATGCACGCGAGGCTGACCACTTATCACCATAGGAAAATAATAAATAATATCAGTGATCAGATATAAAAGGCCAGGTTGTCCTTTTGTTGCAGCGGTTTTATTTCCTGTTGCCAGCTGGTGACAGGAAACCTGCTGAGAGAGAGTAAAGCCATCAAGTCTCCAACCAGTCATTTATGCTGTCAAAAGATAACGGGAGGAGCTTGGGCAGTTTGAGAGATCAATATTTTCTGCAACTTCATATTTTATCCTTTCACAAGGAACCCCAGGTGATATGATAAGCATCTGGGTATATCTGACACTTATGTTTAATAAACACTGATATTCTAATCATACTCAGAACGTTGGTGGGGAATGATGAGAACAGCCCCTCATACACAGTGACAATCCCTTTAGATGAATAAAGTGTTAGCTGTGAATATTCCACCAGGAAAGATATATAGTGACATTATAGTTAGTGGACAAAGAGTCCAGATATTTTAGTTGATCTTTTCTGTAAACTATCTTGTCCTTATTTTAAAGACCTGTCCAAAAGATATGACTGGGCAGGCAGAATAAATTGTACAGAAAAAACATTCATTTTAAAGAAAAACTTAACCCCTGTTTTATTCACTTCCTCAGAAAATTAAAGTGTTTTGTGTTGTGTACCATCATTTCATTTCTCCCCTAGACACTAGGTACATCAGACACTAGAGCCAACATAGAGACCATGTGAGATCTAAGGAGGTAGCGTTAGGTTCCCTACACACAATTCATCATCATCATTTATAGAGTCAGGGGCCTACATGTGCTTGACCTCACACGGTTAATACATACACGGATTTCAATCTTTTAGGATACCATCATAACCTCCCCAGCAAAATCAACTTTGCTACATAAATTGGTAGGCTTGTTCGGGGATCTGAATTTCTCCTAGTACTAAATACATTGGGGTCTGGGTCTTAGCATAAACAACATTCTATTGTCCCAGGGAATCCCCATAAATATTATTGCCCAAGATTTTGGGAAGTGAAGAAAGTGTCAGAACCCAGAATTAATTAAATGAATTTATACTTAGTTAGAAACTTCTTCTTCTTCTTCCATCCTTAGCCATCAACCGGCAAAGCAGTATGTGGCCAGTACGCCTAGTGGCGTCTTAGGGCAACAACAAATTGATCAATCTATCTGATAATTAAAGACTTTTTTTAGTGAAGGAGAATCCAAATGTTATATGTAATTAATTATGGTGAAGAAGGTGAGTGTGGTTTGGGACAGTCACTCACAGTAGCGCACACACCAAGTCATGGAATGGTGTAACGTCTGATGATATTTTAACCATGGTTTATTACAATTATAACATCACGTAGATCTAGACGAATACAATTACATCGAAACATGAATCTTCATAATGTAGTTAACACACCATACGGCCCTTACACATCCTGGCCTACAAAATCTCTACTCCACATCAGTGCACAAAGACTGCATCTACGGCAGTTATATAATAATCATGGCCTACAAAATCTCTACTCCACATCAGTGCACAAAGACTGCGTCTACGGCAGTTATATAATAATCATGGCCTACAAAATCTCTACTCCACATCAGTGCACAAAGACTGCATCTACGGCAGTTATATAATAATCATGGCCTACAAAATCTCTACTCTTCACATCAGTGCACAAATACTGCATCTACGGCAGATATATAGTAATCAAGGCCTACAAAATCTCTATACTTCACATCAGTGCACAAATACTGCATCTACGGCAGATATATAATAATCAAGGCCTACAAAATCTCTATAGTTCACATCAGTGCACAAATACTGCATCTACGGCAGATATATAATAATCAAGGCCTACAAAATCTCTATACTTCACATCAGTGCACAAATACTGCATCTACGGCAGATATATAATAATCAAGGCCTACAAAATCTCTATACTTCACATCAGTGCACAAATACTGCATCTACGGCAGATATATAATAATCAAGGCCTACAAAATCTCTATAGTTCACATCAGTGCACAAATACTGCATCTACGGCAGATATATAATAATCAAGGCCTACAAAATCTCTATAGTTCACATCAGTGCGCAAATACTGCATCTACGGCAGATATATAATAATCAAGGCCTACAAAATCTCTATACTTCACATCAGTGCACAAATACTGCATCTACGGCAGATATATAATAATCAAGGCCTACAAAATCTCTATACTTCACATCAGTGCACAAATACTGCATCTACGGCAGATATATAATAGTCAAGGCCTACAAAATCTCTATACTTCACATCAGTGCACAAATACTGCATCTACGGCAGATATATAATAGTCAAGGCCTACCAAATCTCTATAGCCCTGCGCAGGCATACATTATCCAAAAACCACCTTAGGGCTGACCACCTCAGTCAAAAACCCTGCATAGACTGAACCCACGGGAACACACCCCGTTCACACAGTCACGAGAATCTACTGTTCTCTTAACACTGCTCTCAAAAATCCCTGCGGACACTAGCCGCGAGAGCTATTCACACATCACTCAAAAACAGTTCAGAAACAGTACATTATGACCAGAGTTCACCTGCTATCTGACATACTGTCTTCCACGAAACTAAGAGGAGATATCTTTAAACAAATCCATACCAATCTGTAAGCAAGTACTCTAACCCAAAATTAACTCTACTCAACACGTATTTCCCAAGATCATTTCCCTTTCATCACATCTGCACTTATCAGTTTGCCACACTCCCAGGAAAAAAAAAAATGATTATATCATTTTTTTTTTTGTTGAAAATTAACTCCCAAAAATTTAACGGTCAATGAAGTTATATCAGATACCTCTTAAATTAATTCCCAAAAATTTTTTAAAAAATTAATGAAGTTCTATCAATTACCTACAAAAATATACCTATGACAAGAGAACATAGCACATCTACAAAAATATCATCAATAAATGTAAGATAACGACTAAATCATCCAACATAATCATTCAAGCATACCAAAATAAAAATTAATCTAATACAAAACCCAAATTAAGTATACATAGTACAAACTAAACAGAAAATAAATTATCATACGAGAAAAGACAAAATATGAAATGGGAATATGATAAGAATCAAATAGAATCATAAGATGACAATGAAGACAACAATTCCATACATGTAAAACAAATAGAACTATAAGAACCAATTACATTATCTAAAGTCATATAATTAACTTAACACTACAAAGAATGAAAGTATAAATAGCGTAACACGAAAAAAAAAAGTATACTAGAAGTATGAATGACATCAAAGATGAAACACGGAAGCATAAACAAAATATCAGACAATACTGAAAAGACAACAGAAAAGATGTAAAGAAATGACGAATAGTCAACAAAGAGAGATGACAGTAAAGATGCAAATGTAAAGAAAGTTGGTAACAACACCTAACAATAACTATCCAAATATAACAACGTATTGTAAAATACAAAAATGCTAAAGTATATTTATATACTAACACAAAAAAGAAAGCTTATGACAAGCACAGCATAATAAGTAATTTAACTAAATTATAAACTTATACATAACTAAAAATAAATTACATCAAATATCACCCAAACAAAAAATTATTAACGATAACACAAGTTCCGCATTGACGCATAGTCAAGCGCTAACAACCAAAAAATACATCCAAACATCACAACATTTTCAAAGAATTAATGTCACTACATAATAGTAACCCTAACATACAATCTAGCGCTGGCGCAGAAAAAAAATAAATATCACAATGTTCAAAACACATTTTCCAAAAAAAAGGTACAATACAAAAAATGTTTCTTATCGTTAGGTTAAATAAAAATAGTATTTTTATTTCTAAGTAATATGTAGCTATAATTAACGACTAACAATAAATTAACCGAGTAACATAAAAATAATCTTATCTTTAAATAGACACACATCAAAACGTGCAAGTTTTTTTTTCTCTTCTTTTTTTTAAAAAAAAATACATCAAAGAAACGTCACATTGGGTAATAAAATGTTAACTACAAACGAAGTTATAAATATATATAAGTGTAATATTATTTATCTTAACTATGTATTATAATCAGATATTTAAATTCTTTAAATGAACAAGAGTATCAGCCGTCGCTGTTAATTCTACCCACTTAATTTAATAGGAAATTTAAGTTAATTCTAGCTGACAAAAAAAATCGAATCGTTTAAATTATCAAATGTCATAATTGAGAAAAAATGGAAACCAAGTTTCAGAATACGTCCTTAACTTCAACGAAAAATCATTAATAATACATACAAGTTATGTTTAAAATTACCTTTCACTAAACAATTAATTCAAATAATCTGTATATAAATATGTTAATTAAACATGGTATCAAATCCATGATGAAAAAACAAAACAAAATTTTAAGTAGTGAATAAAAACACTCAGGACTATCTATGAAATGACTATTACATTGTCTCAGTAAATAAGTTTGAGCATAGAAATTATTTAATGCATAATTAAAATACAGTCACATATGTAACAACCAAAACATTATGGCAATCAAATGTTACAAAGATTACATAATATTTCATTAACAACATATGAAGTTCTATACAATAACATTCAGTGTTTGTAAACAGAACAAAAAAATAAACAGGACCTTTGAAAAAAACCAAAAAAAAAATTCCTTAGAGGACTTGCGAACATCTCATCAACACGCAAGGTGACATCATGACACGGTGGGTTAACGTACTGTCTAGGCTCGCTTGAATGGATAAATGGTACACAGTGATCTACATCTCTCCCAGGTAATGTAAAATTAGAATGGTGATTCCCCTCGCAAAGTCGCTCGCTGTGAGACAATACAAATGAAAATATCTATTTTAATCCATGGTAAGATTATGAGGAAACACGGAAAAGTTCACTACACAATTACCCGAACTCCGTGGTGTAAGGTTGTGGCCCTCCTGCGATGTCAACAACTCTCGTCACATAGCAGACAACATAGGGACAACCTGACCTATAATTCACAGCTGTCAGTGCGGTAGGCTGAAAAAAAATTTACTACCTTCACAAGACCGAGATGATCTCTCAAATCTATCAGCATGACAAGCAAAAGCATTTAAGAACCTATTACCGTTCCCATTACTCTGATTGCTAATAATCTTGCTCTTATATGGAGCACAGTTAACCTGGTTGCGATCTGTATAATTTCTTTTGAGAGCATTGTTATTTGCTCTATTAACACCGTTGTACTGATTTAAATCCCAGTTACAATAGTTATTCTTAATACTTCTTCCCAGATAACAATGTCTATCAGATAGAACTGACTTTTTAGCAGGAAAATTATTACTAGACTCATAAACTTTCATATAATTACTTCTGCTATAGTTTTCTAAACTTTTAGAATCACAATGTTGAGATCTGTCACATTTTTTCTTGTTTTTGGGAGAAGAAACGTTACCGTAGGATGAACTCCCTTGGTACTTTATAACCTTAGGGTTATGTCTCCTATCAAAATTATTTTTTTCTTTGCTTGTGGTAATGTGTTTAAAAAATGAGTCACACTGCCTTGACTGGGTATGACTAGAAGGTTTGACAATCTCTTTATTTTTTTTCACAACATCTGTTTCCTTTATGGAACAAGCAGTAGTATGTTTGTTACTTGTAACCAACTTATCAGATCTGTCAATAAATACGCTGTTGGTTTTTAACACACTGACTTGAGATTTAGCACTGTTTCTTTCCTTATCTACAGGACTGCCTATTACTGTAGAATTCTCTTTGTTGGACTGTCGCCAAGAAACAATATTATTGGAAATATCATTGGTAGTGCGCTGAAAGTTATATCTTCCCCGAAAAGATACACGTCCACTATTCTCGACCTTAGAATGTGCAAAAAGTGTCTGAGGCTGACTTTTTGCTTTTGTGGTCTGATGATACGAAACTTTCTGTCTATCCCTGTCACCATTGACAGAAGACCACGTATTGCTATTCAAGACTACGTCAAGCAGACCATATATTCTTCTTCTTGCTTCTGCAATCTCAATGTCTCTAAGTGCAATCTGTTCACTTAATCTCTTGCTTAAACTCTCAGCTTTTAAGACCTTGCAGCTTTCCTCTGCTAACAAATTTTCAATCTTAATCAATTTGTCTTTCTCCCTCATTAACTCTTTCACTCTCTCTTTATCAACCCTCTCAATCTCAATATCATGACTATTCGTAAGCCTATCAACCTTCTCTTTCTCAACCATCAACTCTACTAATGTCTCTTTCTTTTGTTGAGTCTCCTGTGTAAGTTTTTCCAACTCAACATTCTTATCTTTCATTTGAGTCTCTAACTCTTCAATTTTGCCTAATGCCGAGTCTAATTTTGCTCGAACACAAGCAAGCTCAGAATTTGATTTACATAAATCACCTGTAAGTTTAGTCACTTTTTTATGTAGCTCATTCACTTCAGTAGTACTTTTTAAGCAACTTTCCCTTTTCTCCTGTGTACTCTGTTTTATATCTCCTATTTGCTTCTTCTCTTTTAACTCTTCTTCCTGGTCACTATATATGCCGTCGAGCAATAACGTACGCATACTCTTCAATATGCTATCACGTTTAATACTAATATAATTGTCCAAGAACAGATGAAGGTCCAAAACCAATAACCTTGCCAGATCCTCAGCCATACTCACATGAGGAATTGACTGAAATCTCTCATCAGCAAAATCTCTTAGAGCTCTCGATGCACAGATCAAAAACCTGTCCATAACATGTGACTCAAGCTCTGGGCCTTTTAATCCCTGATAATCTGTCCCCTGTTGAAACAGATACTCTAATACAGGTCTCATATCCTCTGGATCTGTATCACAATCCATTGTGACTTGTTTACTTAGTCAACCATATATGTCTTAATTAAACTTTCATTATACCAAATCAAGTTTAGATCTCAAATATTGTATCATCAATCCCTGTACATCATCACATTCTATAATTAATCGATATAATTATCGACAACAACAACAATAGTTATCAATAGAATAGGATAGTGCAGATTGAGGCTTGTTGACATGGACAGAAGTGGCAACATTTACACACAACAAAAGCACTTAACTGAAGGTAATCCTGACCCTTTCGCTAACACACTGGATATCACAAAGTTCTGACGTTAAAACACTCCACTGCAGAAAAGGTACAAGGACTAGGCACTCTTGTCTTCAAATCCCTGCCACTGTACAGTATGTCCTCAACAATGCATCAGACGACAGGAACCGATCACAGCAACCCCGCAATCACTTGAGGTATACGTGCAGACGAACTCTTCAAAATACTGCACCTATAGTTGAATCTGCATATGGAAAGACTGGAACAAGCACTGTAACAATTATGGCATCAATGTCGCTATCAGATAACAGCTATTTGATATTGAAACCAACTGATAAAGTTAGTTTAGTTGCTACACACGCCAAGATATGAGGATGGATATGCGCAGTCAGCTGATACCTGTGTACAGTTGAATTAAGCCACGCCCACACAGAGCAAAACATAACACAGTTCAGTGTTCCCACTTGTAATGACTGGTCCAGAATCTGACCTAATTTACCCTCTTGTTACGCGAATGTAATGTGGGTGTTACGACCCGTTGGTTTGGTCCACCACTGATAATTAAAGACTTTTTTTAGTGAAGGAGAATCCAAATGTTATATGTAATTAATTATGGTGAAGAAGGTGAGTGTGGTTTGGGACAGTCACTCACAGTAGCGCACACACCAAGTCATGGAATGGTGTAACGTCTGATGATATTTTAACCATGGTTTATTACAATTATAACATCACGTAGATCTAGACGAATACAGTTACATCGAAACATGAATCTTCATAATGTAGTTAACACACCATACGGCCCTTACACATCCTGGCCTACAAAATCTCTACTCCACATCAGTGCACAAAGACTGCATCTACGGCAGTTATATAATAATCATGGCCTACAAAATCTCTACTCCACATCAGTGCACAAAGACTGCGTCTACGGCAGTTATATAATAATCATGGCCTACAAAATCTCTACTCCACATCAGTGCACAAAGACTGCATCTACGGCAGTTATATAATAATCATGGCCTACAAAATCTCTACTCTTCACATCAGTGCACAAATACTGCATCTACGGCAGATATATAGTAATCAAGGCCTACAAAATCTCTATACTTCACATCAGTGCACAAATACTGCATCTACGGCAGATATATAATAATCAAGGCCTACAAAATCTCTATAGTTCACATCAGTGCACAAATACTGCATCTACGGCAGATATATAATAATCAAGGCCTACAAAATCTCTATACTTCACATCAGTGCACAAATACTGCATCTACGGCAGATATATAATAATCAAGGCCTACAAAATCTCTATACTTCACATCAGTGCACAAATACTGCATCTACGGCAGATATATAATAATCAAGGCCTACAAAATCTCTATAGTTCACATCAGTGCACAAATACTGCATCTACGGCAGATATATAATAATCAAGGCCTACAAAATCTCTATAGTTCACATCAGTGCGCAAATACTGCATCTACGGCAGATATATAATAATCAAGGCCTACAAAATCTCTATACTTCACATCAGTGCACAAATACTGCATCTACGGCAGATATATAATAATCAAGGCCTACAAAATCTCTATACTTCACATCAGTGCACAAATACTGCATCTACGGCAGATATATAATAGTCAAGGCCTACAAAATCTCTATACTTCACATCAGTGCACAAATACTGCATCTACGGCAGATATATAATAGTCAAGGCCTACCAAATCTCTATAGCCCTGCGCAGGCATACATTATCCAAAAACCACCTTAGGGCTGACCACCTCAGTCAAAAACCCTGCATAGACTGAACCCACGGGAACACACCCCGTTCACACAGTCACGAGAATCTACTGTTCTCTTAACACTGCTCTCAAAAATCCCTGCGGACACTAGCCGCGAGAGCTATTCACACATCACTCAAAAACAGTTTAGAAACAGTACATTATGACCAGAGTTCACCTGCTATCTGACATACTGTCTTCCACGAAACTAAGAGGAGATATCTTTAAACAAATCCATACCAATCTGTAAGCAAGTACTCTAACCCAAAATTAACTCTACTCAACACGTATTTCCCAAGATCATTTCCCTTTCATCACATCTGCACTTATCACTATCGCTGTTTCCACCACGCCTAGTGGCGTCTTTGTGGAACAAAAACAGACCAAACAATCTATCATTGTTTCCGTAATCAGATTGGTTGGCAAGCAGGTGATCAGCCCACTGTGCTAGTTAGAAACTTAGTTAGTACATTTTCCATTTATCAGGATGGCAGATCTGACCAAGTTTTGCTCTGTGGCTGTGCAGACTGCCAAAGAAATGAATATGGAAGGACAAATTTTGATTGACTATGTCACCTCAGAATGTGACAAATTTATTACTAGGGAAGATAGGAGGTTAGCTGAAGAGAAGAGGTTACAAATTGAGGCTGACAAAGAACTTAAGAGGCTGCAGATTGAGGCTGACAATAAGGCTAGGGCATTGGAGGCAGATAGGGAGGCTGAATTAAAGCGGCTTCAATTTGAAGAGAAGAAATTAGAAGCAGAGGAAAAGAGACAGGCTGCTGAGAGGGACGTAAAAAAGGAGGAGAAGAGATTACAAAGAGAACATGAGATACGACTAAGGGAGTTAGAGCTGCAAGGCCATGCTCCTGAAAATGGAACTAGCCCATCCAATTCCAACTCAGCTGCAAGCCAGGGGGCCTCCTCATCAGCCATGGGGTTCCATTTAGATTACTTTGTAGAAAAGGATGATGACATTGAGTCATATTTAAGCAGATACGAAATATTAGCCACTACTTATGGGTTAGAAAGAGAAAAATGGGGGGTAAAGTAATCTCAGGGGCTTCGGGGAACAGCTTATGAAGTGTTTTCTAAAATGAGCAGGGATGACCAAGACAACTATGACATGTTGAAGCAAGCTCTTCTGTTAAGATACGAAAAGAACGGAGAGTTTTATAGAAAGAAATTTAGGAATGCCAGGCTACTGTCGGGTAAGACCTATCACCAGTTCTCCGCCCGGTTGGAAACGTATATGGAGAAATGGGCTTCCTTGGGGAAAACTCAAGATCTCAAAGAGATGATACTCATTGAACAGATGAGAGAGTCCATGGCTCCAGACATGAGAAAGTTTCTCATGGAACAGGGCGCGGAGAGGCTGGGGGAGATAATAAATGTCGCTGAAAGGTATCAGGCAGCCCAGGCAGAGATAGCTGGCATTAAGAAGAAACCAGAAGATCAGTATAAGGCTCCTCAAACCCATAATAAATTTGACAACAGAAGTAAGCAGAACTTTGATAGGCCTCGAAATGATTTTAAAAATAAAACCTCACAATTCAATGACAGTAGATCCTTCAGACAGGACGGAAAATATTGTAAAATCTGTAGGATGAATAATCATAATACTATTGACTGTGGTAGGAAAGTTCCTCTATATAAAGCGGCATGCATGATAACAGTGGACAAGGGGAGGAAGAAACTGACAGAGAATCATAGTAATCTTCAACATCCCCCCATCTGTGAAGAAGCGACGTGTAATGGTGCTAGAGTAAGGTGCCTTTATGATTCCGGATTGGAATATGATTCAATTGTGAGTGCAACCCTGGTGCACCCTGAGCAGTATACCACAGAGAAAGTGGAAATACAAGGGGCACAAATGGGAACAGCCACTCTGACACTTCCCGTAGCCAAGATCGATGTCAAGACTAGGTACGTGGTAGGATTGATTAGAGCAGCCATGTGTGACAATCCTAACTACCTGCTGGTGTTAGGAAGTAAATATGTTTTTCTAGGAAGCCCAGTAGAACCTGTGGTAATGGCCACGCTCCAGGTCAGGTCGACCCCTAGAAAGGAGGAAACACCACCACTAAATTATGATCTTAAGGCCCAGGCAAAGGACAAATCATTAAAACCTTGCTTTGGCAAGTTGCCAAACAGCCATGCAAACCCTAAGAAAGGACAATTCTATATGAAGGAGGGACTGCTCTACAGGAAAGTTAGAGCAGGATCCAAACAGGAAGGACAGTTAGTACTGCCCAGGAGTTATAGGGAACAAGTGATGGCACAAGCACATGTTGTACCAGACGGTGGACACCAGAGAAATGGAACCACCCGTCAAAGGACATAGGAAACTTTTTACTGGCCCCAAGTAGCTGCTGATATTGCACAATTTGTGGGGGCCTGTGAAAAATGTAGCAAGGTACAGTCCCCAAGTTGGGAAAATAATAATCAGATGCAAACCAAGCATTCTGAAAAATTTGGGCCTGGAAATAAAAAAGGGAAGCCCACACATTGGGAAAATCATCAGGACCTACCCAAGTACTCCTGTGAAAGTAGGCCTGACCCTACTAGGAAAAATAAAAAGGAAACGGTAGATAAAGTGAATAGGAATGCCCTTTTTCAAAAACCGTCTTCCCCCAAAAGGTTTACATTAGCATCTCTGCGTATGGCACAATTTGAAGCCGCAGTTCGGGAACTGGCACAAATTAACATTGATGATAATCCGCCAGAATTGAAAACTAAACTAAGTGATCATTCGAAAACAGTGGGGAGCGGATGGTTGGTCAGTTGGCCTAATGTCACGCTCAATTCACAATATGGCTATTAATTTAGCATCATAAGGGCACTGGTGACATTGGCAGTCACCCGACCCTACACCGTCCAAGGGGAAGTATTGTACGGACCCTGGATGGAGATCACCCACACATATTATAGCAATGCAAAAAAGGGCGAATTGATTTCTGGTGCAGAAAAATTCATTTCCCTACACATATATTTTATATCACCACATTGTTGTTTGGCGGAGAAATAGAGTTGGTGAATATGGCCTCCATTTGAGTGGCACATTATAGAATCAGATATGGAAAATAATAAAGGGTGTTTCCACATTCCAGCACACCTGAGATCAGACCAAATTGTTGGCTATGAACATTTCGGAGGAGTAGATTGACTCCCTTGTTACCCCTTGAATAGAGGATAGTCCGAATGTTTTATACAGGCTGATAATGAGATTATTGGATCCCCTACGAAAACTCTGCTATCACCATTTATAGGTTATGTCCTCATAACGTACAATTTGAGGAACATGTTCTTTGGACATGTCATTGAGCAGACTCAGAGAAGAGAAATGGTGAATACTGGTTGCTAAGCAGCATTAAGACAAGCAGTAACACTTGCAGCTGTTCAGTAACATAACCGAAATAGATTCTTGGATTGTAGAGGTCTGGGGCAGATTTCTTGAGTCGTGCCTACTTTGAATGGATCCAATTGCATAAATCCATGATAGCACAAAGGCAGAGTAAAGTCAAGTTGACTTAAATTTATCTATGTGTATTTCGAATTTTATGGACAATATCCTCATTGCTACGGAAACATTTGAGGAACAGGTTACCTCTTTGAATATGCTGTTTGATAGACTCAGAGAGGCTAACTTAACTGCTAGGCCAAGCATGAAAATTCCAGATTATTGAGATGGTCTTTATTATTGCAGCCATACTCATTTCTGATAGAATATATTCCCGGCCCTAAGAACGTGGGTGCAGACTTTTTGAGTAGACATCCTTATGATGAAGATCAGAGAAACGCGTAAGACTTCATTGAGCTAAGTTATCTCGCAGATAATAACCTGCAAATCAATGCATGCTTTTAAGATGGGAGGTGTGTAGTAAAATCTGCAAGAATAGTCGCTCATTTCAGTAGATTTTGGTCATAAAATAATAATCAATAAACCCGCCCGATTCTGTCTGACGGTTATGATCTCACACGCCAGCAACGCTGCCTTTTGTGCAGTGCTAAAGCTTATAGAACGATTCCACGGTAAAATCTGACAACGCGTTTTAGTTTCGGTTTCGAAAACGGACTACTAATATTTAACATGTTGTCAGATCTGCTGCATACACACTGCAGCCTAGCCTAATATAATTAACAATTTTGCGGAAGTGTGCCGCAAAACTACTGTCTGAATTAACGTAGTATTTTGACTTTAATGCTGGTAATCAGTAGTAATCCTTACAAATTTGGTTGTGTAACACAAGAAAATACAAATTATTAATGCAAATTCTTAGCCCGCCATGCCAAACCCCGTTTCGCCTGACACATTCTGCCATGCATATATACACGTGGCGGAAAAGCCATCAGAGGCAAACACACAAACAGTTTTATTTTCTCCTCGCCGTAGTATTACTGACGTCACTAAAACAAGTAGTTATTTGAAAAATACATGCTAGCGAGAGATGAAAGAGAGGGAAAGATGGCCGCGAGAGGGAAAGATGGCCGTCTTGTGTAAAAATTTTATTTGACGATGACAGTGACAAAATTGAAAATCTAAAACCAATATGAAACTGACCATAAAAATCATATGGTAGTATAGCTTAGAGTCCACTGAGCAAGAATGTGTTTTAAATAATATGATAGTCCCAGTATTAGTTGAGTTATGGAGAAAATACAAAATGTCTACGGACGCTCGACCAGACAGACGGTTGTTCCTGCTTGGTTTTTTCATAACGGTAGCTTAGAAAAGAGGCATGGAGGTAAATTCAAATTTGCTTGGGTACCAAGAGTATAGGATGGAAAGGAGAGCGGTAGGAAAATTGTTACCTAAACGAAACATCTTTTTGTATTGGCATAACTAAAGCAGGCTGGCCAATTGACTATCAGACGCAGAGTTTTGTTTGGAATTAATTTTGTTTTTCAAAATAAACTGCATTTGAATTCTGGTAGTCGCAAGCTTTCGATTGGCCAGTACTAAATAATATTAGCAAAAGGCTTTCACTATTCATTGCCAGTTGAACAAAGCATTTACGCTGAGAACAGCTGTGTTAATTTTAAAATTTAAATAAAGAAGTATTTCACAGTCTGGACAGTGCAGAAGGAACTGAGGCCACTTCTTTGCAAGTCAGCGTCATTTGTTTATATATTTCTTGAAATTGTGGTAAGGCTGATTTATGAATTACTATGTTTAATCCCACTTCCAAAGTTAGATACTGCTATTGGGGAAAAGTGAAGGACATGCCGGGAGCAGACATTGTTGAGTCCTCACCTTGAAATGTATCTAACTGATGTATGTTGTCATGATTATGTTGTCATATTATTGTATTAGAATATTAATAAGCCTCTGTGTTCCATGAAAACTGTTTACATGCCTGAAGCATTTATATTTAAAAAAGAAAAACAAGAGAAGAGAAAATCATACCAAAGGAAATGTGGCTACCCCACATTATTTTATTGAGGAAAAATAGGTAAACGTACAGTGGCGTATCTGCCATAGGGACCTGAGGTGTGGTCACCGCAAGATGGGAGTCATGTAAAGTTAGGGGCGAGTGCACCTGTAATGCACGCGAGGCTGACCCCATATCACCATAGGAAAATAATAAATAATATCAGTGATCAGATATAAAAGGCCAGGTTGTCCTTTTGTTGCAGCGGTTTTATTTCCTGTTGCCAGCTGGTGACAGGAAACCTGCTGAGAGAGAGTAAAGCCATCAAGTCTCCAACCAGTCATTTATGCTGTCAAAAGATAACGGGAGGAGCTTGGGCAGTTTGAGAGATCGATATTTTCTGCAACTTCATATTTTATCCTTTCACAAGGAACCCCAGGTGATGTGATAAGCATCTGGGTATATCTGACACTTTCGTTTAATAAACACTGATATTCTAATCATACTCAGAACGTTGGTGGGGAATGATGAGAACAGCCCCTCACACACAGTGACAATCCCTTTAGATGAATAAAGTGTTAGCTGTGAATATTCCACCAGGAAAGATATATAGTGACATTATAGTTAGTGGACAAAGAGTCCAGATATTTTAGTTGATCTTTTCTGTAAACTATCTTGTCCTTATTTTAAAGACCTGTCCAAAAGATATGACTGGGCAGGCAGAATAAATTGTACAGAAAAAACATTCATTTTAAAGAAAAACTTAACCCCTGTTTTATTCACTTCCTCATAGAAAATTAGTGTTTTGTGTTGTGTACCATCATTTCATTTCTCCCCTAGACACTAGGTACATCATACACCAGACACTAGAGCCTACGTAGAGACCGTGTGAGATCTAGGGAGGTAGCGTTAGGTTCCCTGCACACAATTCATCATCATCATTTATAGAGTCATGGGCCTACATGTGCTTGACCTCACACGGTTAATACATACACAGATTTCATTCTTTTAGGATACCATCATAACCTCCCCAGCAAAATCAACTTTGCTACACAGTCAATGAAACTTGCTTTCCTAGTCTTGGAACATCAAGGTAATTCATATATGGCTATACCTACAGCACAGTCTGGATAAGTAGAAATTACTGGTACCACCTAAAAAAAATTCTGCTTATCAGGAGTTTACTCAGAGCTGGACATTTTGCAGTCAGAATAAAAGAGAGAGAAAAGTAATTATTTTTACTCTTTATTTACAACTGTTTCATCATTTGAGTAGCATTTCCCACTTTTTCCACTTTTCAAAAGCAAATTAAAAGCATAAAGTAAAGCATCATGTCCTTTGTTTGTACCTTAGATGCAAATACCAGAACATTTAAAACTACATATTTCATAATGAAACTTGCTGATAAATAAAAATCACAAAATATTGCTATTGGAAGCCATGCTGGTGTAATGGTCACCACACTGCACTGGCAATCAGGTGTTCAAGTCCAGGCATGGGCATTTGAAGAGGTGTCACCGACTGGGATTTTGACTGAATAACCTGAACGGCTCCTGAGATAAACCCTCTGCAGATGGGAAGGAGTGAAGCTCCTTACCTGGCTGGGAGGGAAGTCCACAGGTTCCCCAGCCTCGCAGTGACATGTCATTGGGCCAAAGGGCTGATAGCCCAAGTGCTGCTGATGATGAAAAATAATAATAATAATAATATTTTTAAAACAAGTCAAGTATAATTATATCACATAAATATTTTGACAATTGTTTATGGTTTTAAAAGTTTATCTTTAGTTTTCTCTTTCACCTGTGACTAGTCATTAACTGTAGCTTTAGATCAAGTTCTGTTGGTTTTTCAATGGCCAGGCAATACCCACTCATCAGCTAAATGTAACATTCCTCATCTCTTCCATCATTTGATAATGAGTTTTGACTATCAACTCAATTCTTTTAATTGTCGACTATGTTTTTAGGTAAATGTGACACATTCATTTTCTCATGAGACTTAGAATTTGTAGATGATTTGATTGTCACATTTGATGTGATTCATCACAAAACTATAATAAAAATGCCAAAGCATGTACACATGTTGTTTAACTTCACTCTGATTGCTAAAACAGTAACAGAAGTCACTTTATGGTTTTAAAATATAGACTAGATCAGCAGCAGGCAACCTATGTGATGTGAGGATCTACTTTAGAAACACTGAGCTCTCTAAAGATCTGCCTTGATACAATCATATCTGTTTCAGGTTCCAGAGTATTAAAAATGTTGAAGAAGTGCAGCATATAAGTTATTTGCATCTCTGCAGCATAACCTTCTTACTTCAATTCTTTCAACAAGGCATTGAAAAATTGAAACTAAATTATATTTTACTAAATGGTAACGTCACTTCAAATAAAGGATCCCATTCTTATCTTATGCAGATCATTAATAAAGTGAATTTTAATAAGGCTTCTCATAGGATATCAATGAAAACACAGAATAAGTACCTTTAATCCAGGGGAAATCACACTTTTAAATACCTTTGAGAAAGAGTAAGTCCTTAGTTTGCTATAGTTTTTTTTTTAAATTTCTATCGTGTAAAGATCTACCAAATCATCCCCTGTGATCTCCTTTATTTTTAAGTTTGGAGATAACTTTGAGGATTAGGGTATGTTCACTGCTGGTGTGAAATGCATTAAACAGATGTGGGGATAAGGGAAGATAGTAATTGTGGGTCACAGAAATATTGAAAGTGAAAAAGGAAAGAGGAGAATGAAGTAATGGAAAATGATAAAGTATTTATTTAAGAAAAATCATATTTGTTTATGACTAATGCAGTTGCATTAGGCCCCACCATTTGACAGTGATTATTGCTGTGAGATAATGCTGCTTAGATATTGGTGTGAATATATGTAGTATGTCTTCATAGTCTTAAAATGATACCCATCATCTGCTATATGTCTTCATAGTCTTAAAATGATACCCATCATCTGCTATATTTCATTGCCTTCAGGTTGAAAGAAATATGGAATCTAATGTCACACATCTAATTACAGAAATGAAGCAGGAAACAGACTATGAGGTATGCAAAAAAAAATTAATGATAATATTGACATTTGGAAGCTTTCAAGGGTGCATTCTTCTTCTTTGATCCTTTTCCGCCAACTGTCAAAGCAGTCAGTGGTCATCATGCCTAGCTATAAATGGGTGTTAGGGAAGGAAAAAGACAGCGAGGAAAGGTCTTGTATTGGTAGTGCAACAATATGTGTCACGCATCAGTCAAAATTGATTCCACTTTGCTCGGTCAGTGGCCATTTCCTTCGTACAGTGGGTTAGGGATCTGTTGCAGTTATAAACTTTCCTTTCTTTTTAGCTAATAGTTCCCACGGGGGGGCGGGGGGGGGGTTAGAGAGGCACCCTTTTTCGATGGTTGTGCTTCTTTCTTCGTGACCCAAGCGTTATGATGCCGGTGTAAAACTTTGAATGCAAGAGAAAAAGCTTTTTTTTTTTTTTTTTTTTAACTTGCCCCAATGTGAAACTCTGGTTTCATTCAGAATTTGCATCTCAGCCTCACAGTACTCGGCAGGTTGTTTTTGGTCGGCCTCTCTTGCTTTCTTTCAGTGGTCCATAGCATACTTGTTCAAGAGATGGCATCGAGGTCTTTTCTGAGGACATGGCCACCAAACTCCATCGTCTGCCAGCTATGATGGTATGCATGTCCTCTTGCTTGCTCCGAGTAAGCAGGTCTTCGTTGGTGATGTATCCGGCCAAAAGATTCAGAGAATTTTTCTTAGGCAGGTTGTGTGAAAAGAGGACAATTTTGACATTTCCTGCTCAGATATAATCTTAATTTTGCTCTTGTGCTGTACTGAGAGGACTTCCAAATGTTGTTTAGACTATAAATGTGTGCATGGTATATAGTATTTAATTTGTGAGAGAAAAAGAAAGAATGTTTTTGCAATTTGCTGGACATGTAAAGAAATGATTTTGAACAATTTTACGTGATCATTTTCATAATTTATCTTGAGACAAATTCTTCTTGAACAGTTATGAACTGAATCAGCTTCTACAGAAGAGAAGAATTATGCTAAAGAGGGTTTCAGTGGAATTACCTCATCTATTATGGAGCATCTAGAGCTACAAGTAATACCTGACCATCTTTGAGGGAGACGAAATTCCCACAAAACATTGTTATTGTTATAAAGAATTGACATCATTGCACTCTGGGCAAACCCAGAGGTGCTCAGTCTCCATCAGTATATGTTGAATGTGAATGCTAACTGTTCCTGTAGCTCACTGGTTGTAAACAATCCAGATGCATCGTTTCATACGTCCATCTCTACTAGCTTTACGTTTGATGCCAAATTCCAACAGTCTTCTTCTTCTTCGTTCGCCCTGAAAAGGACGGTGGTTGCGTTGTGTCTGTTTACAACGTAGCTGTGATATCTGCACCTTTCGGTCGACACATTAGACTTCTGCACGGCATTTTTTAGGACCGGGTTTGCCTTCCCATTGCGATCCGTGCTCGCTCAGCCAGCCTGCACTGCTGCAGACTGTTTCCAGGACCACCACGTGGAGGTGGAGCATGGTCTTGACCAGCTCTGGTTTGCTGGTCCTGACGCAGGCAGTCAAGCTATGAGTCGCTGACTGCGGTCTCTATTGCTGCGTCTTCTGGTCCCCAACAGTCTTAACCTTGATGATTCATCTATTGCAGTGTCATTCTCCAACAGGCAATCATTAATTGCTCTCAGAATATCTCCCTTATCTATATCTAATGTTCCCACTATGAGTGCTCTTGATGCTAGTCTGTCAGCTCTTTCATTACCACATACATTAGCATGATCAGGACAGTATATCCATACCAGCTCTTGTAGACTGGAAGCTTCTATGAAGGTTTTCCATTCATGATGCAACCAACCATTTTGAACCTTTCGAAGCATGGACTGAGAGTTGGACACAATGATAGCCTTTGTTAATGAAGTTTCAGTTATCCACCTTAAGGCTGCAGTAAAAGCCTCAGCCTCCATTCTCATGCTGGAAGTTGTTATCTTGTAAGCCCCGCTATGTTCAGACCAGTACCCTAGCAGAGAAGCTCCAACCGGATTTCTCACCCCGGATTACAGACCCATTGGTATAGACCATGGCATCATGAAAAAACAAAAGAAAGATATCTTATCAAGTTAACCCATATAAAATTTACAGGAGTTCATAAATTACAGAGGAATAATGTTTACAGAAATATCTGCTGAAGGAAGGAAGGTTATGTGGTCAAGCTGCTTAAGATTTACAAGAGCACACAAATTACATAGGAACAATATTACTATCAGTGCCATGAAAAATATTAAACAGGATCATCTTTGAGAGATTAAAAGAGTCCATAGATAGACAGCTGAGAAATAAACAAATAGGTTTTAAGCAAAACAGATCCTGTACAGACCAGACTGCCACATTGAGAATAATAGTGGAACAAAGTCTGAAATGAAACTTGCCTCTTTACATAGGTTTTTGTGGACTATGAAGATGCACTTAATTAACAGTGTGGACAAACAATCACTTCAGAAATTGGTGAGACATTATAGAGTCCCCCTGAAGATCATTAACTTAATAAAGAAAACATGTAGACACAATGTGCAGAGCTCTTCATGGAGAAAGTTTTACAAAACTATTTGGGATAAGAGATGAAGTGTGACAGGGATGCTTCCTGTCACCATTTCTCTTCCTATTGGCTATAGATTGAATTATGAAAACATTGACCTCAACCAACAACTTCAGTCATCAGAAATGGTATCCAGTGACTAAACAACTTGATAATGTAGATTTATCAGATGGTCTGGCTCTCCAGTCCCATAACCATAATCAGATGCAAGACAATGAAAGTGCTTGGTGTGAGTTTACAGCAAGTAGGTTTGAATATACACAGGGAGAAAATAAAGATAATGATAATAAATGCAACAAATGATAACAAGATGATACATAAACCTCGGCAGCAATGTAGACCAAGTCGGATAGACTGACAGTGATATCAAAATAAGAATACAAAAAGCTAGAGGATCTTTCATTGCATTGGGATATATGTGGAGAGCAAAAAAAATCTTCAGTTCAATGTCAAGTCAGTACGGCATGACTCTGATACCTGGAGAAAACAAAGACAACAACCAAAAAAGCTAGACTTTCATAAATGGGTGCTTGCATAGAATAGAATGATTGAAGTGGTATGACCAGATCACCTTGCGGACATGATGACAAGAACCAAACAACTACCAGTGGTACAAGAGATTCTTCTGTCATCTACTAAAAAATTATGATTGATCAGTTGCAAACACCTGAACTAGATTAAAAGGAAGAATTTCTAAATTATTATTAATAACTTAATTCTGTTCTGTCATCATTGCTGCAGTACAGGTGTATAAACGAACCAACACTGTTAGCATTGCTCCTGTCTAAGAGTTGAAATCTTGTCTAACTGTGATTTACTCATATCTCTGGGCAGTGAGAGTGAGTCAAGAATGTTCTTTCATTTTTATTCTCATTTTCTTTTTTTTAATTTGAGAAGGTATTTTAAGGTTAGGGTTTGTTAACTGCTAGTGTGAAAGGTATTAAACAGATGTGGACCCAAGGGAGAGATAGGTACTGTGGGGCACAGAAATATTGGAAATGAGGGTGGGGAAAAGGGCAGAAATGGAAAGTGCCAAATTGTTTAAAAAAAAAAAAAATCTCTATAACAAGGGTCCTCGACCTTTATGGCACCATATGCACATTTTTTATTAACTAATAGGGTGAAGAGCAACAACCAATTTTTGGGACTCACTTTTTGCTTACTTACTTAGTCATCCCTCTTCTGTCGTGAAGTGTAGCGGTTTGGAGGAGGGAGCCCCATACTATCCTATTGGCTGTCTTCCTTCTGGCCTGTCTCCAGTCCAGTCCTCAGTCATTCTGAGATTGTTTACTGTTGTCCTCCCTGTGGAGTCATCCCTGGTTTTTAGTTTCCCATACTTGTCATGGTAGCCAGTCTTCTTCCATTCTGCAGACAGGGCCAAATAATTATAATCGCAGTTGGGACTGCTCTTCTTGTGATGCAGTGGCTGGGCTTTGAGGCCTTGCCATTTCCTCTGGTTGCAGACCATATCTGTTTTTGTCACTTTACCATTTCCCTCAGATATCTCATTTCTAAGATTTGAATCTGGCTTTTTTGTGGATTTTAGTCATTGCCCATGACTCACATCCATATTTCAAGACTGGAATATAGGTGGGGCATTATACAACCATCTTCTTTCTTGCTTGCTAACTTTTGTTGAAAAATCCTTGGTTTTTGGCCTGAAAAAATCTCCCAGCTGCTGCTCTTCCGCTAGCTAACTCTTCTTTTATGTCTCCCTTCCAGTCTATAACAGCTTTGAGGTAATTAAACTGGTTGACCTGCTCCAGGATCTGTTCTCCTAGCTTAATCTGATGCCTTTTTTCCTCTTGTGATGTCACCATGGTTTTTGTTTTGGAGCTGCTGATGACCATCCATCTCATCTCCAGCACTTCCTTCCAGGCTTGCAGGTTGGATTGAAGATGTGCCCCTGGTTTAGCAATCAGGGCAACATTGTTGGCTAATGCTAGCTCTGAAATACAGACCCATTTCATCTTCCAGTACCCCACTGAATACTTGTTGGTCCTGTCCTTACATGTTTTGATGACATGGTCCATGAGGAATTTGAAAAGATGAGGTGACTGATATCACCTTGTCTTATACCAGTGGTAGTCCTGAACTCTTCTGACTTATGGTCGTAAGATTTGTGAAATCTTATGCTCAGTGTTTAACAATACAGTTTGGTAATCCAGTGTTGTGGACAATGATTAAGTGGGATAGAGTATCTCCACTAATGTCATAGGGTTCTTTACTACACTTTAATGTTGAGAAGGTTGTGTGAATCTTCTCTGATTGTATTAGTGAGGGGTCTGTAGTGCTTCTTCTTGTTTGGTAATGGCTTCTCTTGACTTGATGGTGTGTTAGGAGGTGTTCTGTGAAACTAGGCAATTCCCATGATATTACAGACTGCACAACACATCTGGAAAAACCGCACATAGATAAAATGTTCTTGGAAGCTTGGCATAGACGACTTCTACAATTTATTCATGTAACACAAGATACTTCATCATACCACACATTCCATAACAGTTTACAAGATATACATCAATGTTAGCCAATATAAACCTTTGGCACTTCAGAAATCCTACTGGTGATTTCTAGGAAAATGTGTAATGAATTTTGTGTGGATAGCACACGTAAGACTGTCATCTACTTGTAAATAACGGCTTGGCTACATGAGCCACTGTTCATGGGTGAATACACTCTCGTAGTTAATAGGTCTGTCACCAGACATGTCCCATACAATAAGAACCCTTGGTTTCAATGAAGATAATGTACTTCATTTATATTTAACTGTTCTCTAAAGAACATACATTCTGCAATCAGCCATCACTGGGTGAATTACACAGCTCCTACCTTGAGCTTGCATGTATTTATCAAACTCCAATAGAATTCTCACGTTGAGATATACATAATCGATAATTATTCCACATACATGAATAGAATGGCATGGGCCACACACACACACTTATCTGCAGAGGGCAGAACGCCTCTAGCTAACTCCAAAGTGAAAATCACACTGACTGTTTCCTTGTTCTACCAACGTCGTTAAAAAAAATACACGATCACCGTGAACAGTTTTTAACGCACAGATTCATGAGCTGTCATGTCTTGACTATTTATGAACACTTCTATGAGCCCTTCTCATCTATTTTAAAACATCAACATTCAACTACAACAAGGTATGTGAACATGTATTCAAAGTTGAGAGGGTGTTTTGAGGTGCAAAAACTTTGGTTACAAAATAGACAAAATATCCAAGCTACTTCACACCCCGAAACAGTTCTCAACACCCAGAATACTCCCAAAATATCACCAGAAGTAGCCCAAAGTTGCCCAAAATATCACTCAAAGTACCCCAAAAATTGCCCTACTTAAATTATGTAATACATTTTATTTATCAGAAAAATATTTTTAAAAAACTTTAAACATAAACTTTGTTAAATACATGCACATGTACATTCAATGTTCTAATCACTCATCAGCTTGGCATCAGACATCTGTCAATGGACCAGAACAGGATTTTCAGCTCATGTATAGGCAGTAAACCTTGTAGCGGTATGTCAGCTTGTGTACCCTGACAATCCCCAGAGCTATGCCAGTGGGAGTTTTACTCCTGGTAGATTCAACCAAGCTGGACTGGTCTGCGTGGGTAGGGGTCAGACAAAAGCTGGGACCCTGGTCTTCCAGGTTGGGGGTTTTAGCACAGGGCAACACCCCTGTCTATGTAAAAAATCGCACGTTACGGAAACGGCAATAAATGAAAAAAACTTTGATGCGGGACGGACATCCGGAGACTCAGGCTCGTGTGACTGACAGTGGTGAAAGCCAAAAGGAAGCCACTGGCATGAAAACAGATGCCCCGACCACAAAACATGAAACCAAAATTGGTTTTTGGATCGTCAGAAATATGAATGAGGCAGGAAAGCTGAGACAAACTACAGCAGAGATGAGGAATTACAAATTACATATCCTGTGAATAAGCGAGAGCAGATGGACAGGGATGGGGAGAATAAAAACAGCTACAGGGGAAACAGTACTTTATTCTGGTGGAGAGGATGGTCAGCACAAAGAAGGTGTAGCCATTAACCTGAAGAAAGAAATGGAAAGGTATTTACTGGAATTGAAACCCATTAACAACAGACTGATAAGATCAAGACTGAGAGAGAGATTCACCAACACCACAATTATACAATGCTATGCGCCAACAAACGACAGTGATGAAGAGATCAAGGACGAGTTCTATCAACAAGTACAAAAGGAAATGGAAACTGTACTCAGGTACGATCTTATTATAGTAATGGGAAACCTAAATGCGAAAGTTGGAACACACAATAATTATAACGAAAGAGTAATGGGGAAATGCGGCAGTGGAACAGAAAAGAGAATGGGGACAAATTAATAAGCTTCTGCAGTATTAACAACCTGGTCATTGGAGGAACACTTTTTCAACACAAAGAAGTGCACAAGTGTTGTGGCCCTTTTGGTGTCTTATTTTCTTGCGTGAGTACAGGTTGCACGGTTAGGCAAAAGTTAATACAATTGCTGATGAATACAATCAGCCTTGGTCGGGCTTACAGGTATCTGACAACTTGTAGAACGCAAATGATATCATCGTGGGCCGAAGAGGTGGGCCAAGGTTAATTCATAACTTTGAACTGCCAATGAATTTAATTTGAAATCATGGCCTTCACATTAGACATCACATTTATTAATGGACGATCAACTCCATTTAATCATAGGCATCATAATAAAAGGTTGAGTTATAATCTCAGGACATCATAGTTAAAACATCAATGTGCATACATGATCAGGCAATTTAGATTATGAGCTTGATCATCATTTTTATACCGGAACTTGATTACTGACAAGGGTTTTATTGAATCACCCTCAAATTATATTGACGAAATAGTTCCGATAACCTTCGGTAATGATGTGGGTCCCACTAGCAATGCAACATGGTGTATGCGTCGAAGTACAGCCAGATGACAAAATTAACAATGTTCCTTATATACAAATAATCCTTATACTGGCTAACATGGTTACTCATTCAAAGGAGGCTCTGCATATCTTTATAAATGCTCCCCATAATCTGGGCATGCTTGAAATATCATTTGCACAAGAATACATGACCGACACCGGTCATGGCCATAAGGTAACTCTCTAACGTCATTGCTCTTAGGCAACTCAAAAACCAGCGCACCGTGTTGTGCCTTTGTGTCCACTAATGTGTTTCACCATGTGTAAATAATGAACTATATATATTTACTCAAATGTGCCCCACATTTAAATTACACGTGCAAAAAGGACGTAACAATACCTTCCCTTCCCCCCACGGGACAAAAAAAAGCAAAGCTTTTTTTTGTATTAAGATATTAATGATTAAGTTCATTTTACAATTATGTTAAGTAAAAAAAAAATTAACTTAATTAAAAGTATTAATGTGTGGGATGAAATATGAAGAAGAAAGACAACAAATTCCAAATGAAAGGATTCAACCAAATAATATATCAAACTGGTATGAAATACCAATGAAGGAATAAAATAGAGGGATAGAAAGATGAAAAGAAAATGGTGAAAAAATGAATGTATGACAATTTGCAAATGGTAACAAAATGAAACAAAGTCAATTTGAAAAGTGACGCAATAGAAGAAATTTGACACAATCCCAAAGCATGTGTTGCAAGAATGAACAACACAGCCTAACTAGGTATGATAATAAAAGTATGTGAAGGTTAACCTGTGAAAACTATCAAGCGCCACCAATTTGCAATCATGATAAACATGTAAATATATCACATTATTTCTAAATTATACAAAACTAATTACGTTACTAGTATGGTACTAACTAAAAAGTTATTGGAAGATTTAAAATGTCACATATATCCTACAAGAAAAGTTCAATTGTCATTAATCCACAATGAAGTACACAAAAGTGTCACTAAGTCACAATGTCAAATTGCAAAACTGTCAATAATCCAAGCTAATAATGTTAATTTGTAGTTAAAATGCTATTTGACTATAACTGTCAAGTTCACTTGATAGAGCCTTAATTTAAAGTTCCAGTTATGTAAAATTATTCCTCAATTGAAAGATAATAGTAGTAATGTTAATACTAATGCACTCAAATGTCACTGATAGTCGGTATAAATGGAAATAAGGTTTTCTTACATTGCATTGTTAGATGAAAATCAATTCAATTGAATGTCAAAAACCCTGTAATTATAAAACGAAGCTACGATTGATTAGTAGGCAATGAAAAGGTGGTACACTTTGTAAAGCGTAGCGGTTCTGTCAAATTATGAGGACATCTGGAAAGTGTGTCAGCAAGAACATTCTCCGATCCAGGAATTGCTCGAATGGTGTAATTGAACGGTGCAAGGCAATTGCATAACGAGCAGATCTGGATGATTTCAGGTCTTTGTTTTGGAGCACAGTGAGTGCTTTCTGGTCGGTTTCCACAAAGAAATGAGAGCCTAGCAAGAAGCGTTGTAGCTTGATGATGGACCATACCATTGCGTGGAGTTCCTTGTCCAGGACTGAATAATTATGTTCCACAGCTGTGAGCTTTCTTGATGCGTAAATGACAGGATGCAATGTTCCTGAGTAACACTGTAACAATGACGCCCTGATGCCCACGTTGGAAGCATCACTGCGAATAACAAATGGTAGGTCTGTGTTTGGTAAAAGTAAAATAGGCGTGGATGAAAACAAAGATTTTATTAAGTCTAAAGTGGTCTGACACTCATTTGACCACCGTACAATGTTTGGTGACCCCTTCCTTAACAAATTAGAGAGGGGTGTGGTAACAGTAGACAAATGGGGAATGAATCGCCCATAGAATTGGGTTAGTCCCAAGAGACTCCTAAACTGTTTTTTTGTCCTAGGGATAGTGATATTTAAAATTTTAGAAATATTGTTATCTTCCATGTGTAGAGATCCGTGACCAACACGATGTCCTAAAAAGTATATTTCATTAAAACATACATGCTTTTGATGGTTTAGCTGTCAAATTGTGAAGACGAAGTGTGGACATCAAAGAAAATAATCCATGAACATGTTCATCCCAACAGTCACTGAAAAGACAAATATCATCTAGATATGCCATTACATCAGTGTGGTGAGATAAGATATGGCGCATCATGCGTACAAAAGTAGCATGAGAAGTCCAAAAGGCATAAAGCTTCATTGGAAAAGGCCTCAAGGGGTAGAAAATGCCATAAGAGGTTTAGCTCGAGCAGTTAATGGTACTTGCCAATAGTCTTTGGATGAATCAAGTTTAGAGAAAAAAGTAGATCTAGAAAGTTTCACAAGTAAATCCTCCAAGAGAGGGAGTGGTTCGGCATCAAATTTGGTAACTTTATTTAGCCGCCGATAGTCTATACAAAGACAGATATTATTATCCTTCTTTCTTACAATTACCACGGAAGAAGAATATGGGGATGTAGATTGTTTGATTATGTTCAATCAGAGCATCTCATCTAATTCCTTCTCAACCTGAGGTTGGAAGTGGAGAGAAATTGGATAGGGTCGGACACGAATAGGTGTCTCATCGGTAAATACAATGTCATGATAAATGGTAGAAGTACGACCGGGAATGTCGGTAAGGATATCTTGATAAGAATTTAAAATAGCAGAAATCTGCTGTTGTTGAGAAGTAGATAGCTCAGTTGAAATAGATACGTTCTTCCAAGTTTCGGTAGAATGTAAAGGTATAACTGGAAGAGGTAAGTTTACATCAGAGAAAGATGATTCCTCCTCCTGGATGACCATCAACAATTACAATTACCATGGAAGAAGAATATGGGGATGTGGATTGTTCGATTATGTTCATTTGGAGCATCTCATCTAATTCCTTCTCAACACTCTTGTGTTGATGTAGTCAACATCTGATATTCTAGACACAATTTTATATGGACCCTTCCAAGCAATAAGTAGACGATTGTCATTGCAAGGAAGTAGAACATAAGCATCATCACCAGGGTAAAGTTCACGCAGACGTTGATATCTGTTCATAAAGAGTCTTGTCTTCTCTTTGGCGGACTCTGAAGAAGAAGTAGCTAATCTACACGAGTCAATTATTTTATGTCTTAAAGCGACGACATATTCATAAGAAGATTGTGTGTCTTCGGAAATATCATCGGCAGTGAGTAAGTCGTGAAGCAACGACATTGGGCCGTGTGGTTGAGCGCCGAAGACGAGCTCAAAAGGAGAAAAGCCTGTATTTTCATTTTGCACTTCGCGATAAGCAAAGAGAGCAGCGGGTAGAACCCTGTCCCAGTTCTGAGGATGATCATCAGTGATCTTACCTAGTAGTTGTTTAAGAGTCCTATTTTGTCTCTCAATTAAACCATTTGATATGGCATGATAAATGCTACTAAGGGACCTATCAATCTGTAACATGGCCATAACTTGTGACATAGATTCAGATATAAATTGTGTCCCATGGTCTGATAACATTTTCTTAGGAAAACCTAAGTGAGAGAAAATCAACCATAGGGCATCTGCAACATCAGCAGATGAAACACTCTTAAGTGGTATAGCCTCAGGCCATCGAGTACACATATCTATACATGTAAGAATGTATATGTATCCTCTAGCAGAAGGTTGCAAAGGTCTGATAATATCAATGGCCATTTTTTCAAATGGTCGAATAGGAATGTCGGCAGCCTGAATAGGAGCTGCGTGTCACGGAGCACGTACTTTAACCTGCTGACAAGTGGTGCAAGAGCGACAATAAATGGTCACATCCCCATGTACGCCTGGCCAGTAAAATGAAGAAAGTACCCTGGCTTTAGTGCGGGAAAACCCCATATGACCTGCACATTGAGAGTCGTGAGCATGTTGCAATATATGCGCTCTCAGATTAGTGGGTACCAAAATTTGAGAATGTACGGATGCGGCAGTATCCCGTACCATTCTAACTAGCACTCCTTTTTTAAGCATAAAATAATGTTGAAGGTTAGTTTCATTAGTAGAGTTTTCTTAGTCAATAGAAAAAACTTTTTTAGTGATGCATCATTCTGTTGTAAATGAACAAAAGACTCTCGTGATATAGGAGAGTTATCATCAACATCATCATTATTATTAGAGGTTATGGTAGGTGTAACCCGTAACATCTCTTGAGCCTGTACTCTAGTCGTAACTGCATAAGTAGAGTGCATATGTTGCTTTTCCCAAGTAGCAATTTGTTGGGGTGTGCACTCTTTAACACCATGTATATGCCCGATTATCAAATCAGCTGTTGGTGGCATCAGCATTCATGCATGTATTTTACCAGTATAGAATGGTGTCTCGACATGTATAATTGCAGTTGGGAATGTCTCAACTGTGCCGCCAAAAGTCACACATTTCACACTTTTTTCCATCACACATGATGTGTGGACTAACGAATATCTGATGCCGATGGTGGAACAACCTGTATCAAAAAGAATAGAAACAGGAATTCTATTATCGAATCCTTTATGTATGGTAAGAGACACTTTTCCATCATGTGTAGATGCCGACATGGCGGTGGACATCACAGGAAGGCTTGGTAACACATAGTGCAACTCAATGTAGTAATCGCCTTCTTCTTCTTTGATCCTTAACCACCGACCGTCAAAGCAGTCAGTGGCCATCATGCCTAGTGGCGTCTTGTAGGGCAACAACAAATTGATTCCACTTTGCACGGTTGGTATCCATCCTTCGTACAGTGCCCCAACTCTGGTTCATTCTTTGCATCTCAGCCTCCACAGTCCTCCGCCAAGTTGTTTTTGGTCGGCCTCTCTTTCGCTTTCCTTCAGGGGTCCAAAGCATAGCTGATCTTGTGATGGCATCGGGGTCTCTTCTGAGGACATGACCAACCCAGCTCCAGCGTCTGCCAGCTATGATGGTATGCATGTCCTCTTGCTTGCTATGAGTAAGCAGATCTTGGTTGGTGATGGTATTCGGCCAAAAGATTCGGTGAATTTTTCTTAGGCATGTTGTGTGAAAAGAGGACAATTTTGACATTTCCTTCTCTGTGACTCTCCAGCATTCTGCACCATAGAGAAGCACAGAAAGCACGCAACTCTGGTATAATCTTAATTTTGTGCTTGTGCTGTATTGGGAGGACTTCCAGATGTTATTTAGGCTAAAGAAGGCTGTTCTTGCCTTATTCATTCTGATGTTGATGACTTTGCCTGCCCCACCGTCTGGTGTTACTATGCTTCCTAGGTATGTGAAGGTATCTGTCTGTACCAGTTGTTGATTCCTTACTGATATGGGCTCAGGGTTGCTCACATTGAGCGTCATGACCTCAGACTTCTTTAAATTGATGTTCAAGCCCACCTGCTGGCTAAATTTATTAAGTCTATCCGTTTTTTCCTGGATGTGTTGATGTGAATGTGCCAGCAGTGCAATGTCATCTGCATATTCCAGATCTTCCAATGTTGAAAATGTAGTCCATCTTATTCCTCTTGGACTGCCCTCTGTTGTCTGGCGCATCACCCAGTCTATGACTGTTAAAAATAGAGTGGTTGATAAGGGACATCCCTGTCGTACTCCTGTCTTCACCTCAAAGGTTAGGTTGCTCTGCCCAACACTACACGTAAAGTTGGCATAGAGGCTTTTTATGATTGACACTTTGCAGCTTGGAATTCCATAAGCCCTCAGTATTTTTCCATCAATGGTACTGTTGAGCTGCTGTTATGTTATATTGTTGGATCTGTGATTTGGTTGTGTCAATGTCAATGGGTGTTTCTGCATGACTACTGAATCGTGCTGATTTCGCGAATATATTTAATCTTGATGCAGTAAGATGAAAACTCAACGTAGGCACATCAACAAGTGCCAATACTGTGGTAGTCAAACTCGTTACTTGAAAATTGATACATTGTTTATTGACATCACATCATACGGGACGAGACATTCAACGTTGACGGTTAATAGGTAATTCAACATGATGATAGTGGATGTATGTCCTCAATAAAAATTCAAATAAATAGTCTCAGAAGAATCCTCCAGCAAATTCTGACCAGGTCTCTGAGTTAATACATCAATAGTCATAAAGGTCATGAAGTAGTTAAGTACAAGGTTATATTAATCACGGTTGACCTTTCCTCAAGGACAGGAGATTCTCATTATACTTGGTAGTATCTAAGATCCCGATCTTCTCATTATACTTGGTAGTATCTAAGATCCCGATCTTGAGTATGTTCATTTGTAAAGAAGTCCTCATTAACTAATCATAGTCGAACGTAGGTGCAGGTTCCTACTAAATACATTCTAGGCATGTAAAGTTACTTAGGCATTGATACTTGAATTACCTCTTGGATTAGCCGTGACTGACCCAACGGCTTCCCAATATTATATATACAACGGAGATCCATGGTAGTTACCGACGATCCCTTTGATAGGCATTTACTGGCATATAAAAATATATCTTCAGCTGTGAATCCATTTCGGTACAGGCTAGTTACCTGTCATCGACTAGATACTCACGACTTTGGAGAACAATCATTATTATTATAATAATTGCATACTTGGTTCTTCCAACGAATCGACACTTACGTGGACGACTACCGGCTACGACTGCTAATCCGCAGGGCTGGGTCTAAACATAAATACTTTACTCAAAACACGGGTTTCGAACTCCCAAAGCTTCATTAGTAGAACTTGGGATTCTCGCTTCTCAAACCCATACATGACGTCAACTGACTGTCTAGATACACGTGCGGACGGGATAACCCCCTATTCGCATTAGTGCACAACCGTGCGCTAATGAAATCAAACTCACCAATAATACTTACTATCATGTAAGTCGGTGCGTAAAGTTTATTACAGAGGTAGGACCACATATTAATAATATGAGACTACCTTCATCTGTAAAGGACTGTAGAGGTCTACGAAAAGGGCTCTACAGATTCCTTACCAATCCCCCCAAAAAAATTAATTATATTAATTTTTTTCTTTACTACTCGAGGATAGAGGTGAGTCAAGTTTACATATTACTATTTTACAAATATTATAGTTAATTACATTAATCATTATTTTAACTAACTAAGTATCTAAGTTTAATAATCTAATTAATTCATTTATTTCACTCTAATAATGTTATTAATTCCTTAAATACCGAAAGTTCCATTTTCCTGTTAGTGAACAGTTTATAATATAACAAGTTCAGTCCACGAAGAAATCAAAGTGCTAGAAATGTTATTTCAGTGAGAAAATATAATCCTTTTCCAACGTTATTCTCTCTTCAATGTCATAATTAAGTGAATGTTATTTTCACAAAGATAGTCATATACCTTAACGTTCCATGTTATTTTGATACATAAGCATTGTAGATTTCACTTGACTGAATGTTAATGACTCTTATAATCGAGGTATCACACGTAAAAAGTTACACTCGACGAACTGTCAGTGTCGAAGTTCAGTTGTCTTTAGTGCGTAGCTGCTAACTCAATTCATTCGGACATCTCGACAAAATGTCAGCGAGAACATTCTGTGTGCCAGGTATGGATCGAATCGTGAAACTATATGGTTGGAGAGCGATCGCATACCTAGTAGATTTGGCAGATTTCTTGTCCTTTGTGTTTAGGGCAGTAAGCGCTTTTTGGTCTGATTCCACAATAAAGTGTGATCCAAGCAGATATCTCTGGAGTTTAGTTATTGACCAAACAAGCCCGAGAAGTTCCTTATCTAAAACTGAGTAATTTTGTTCAGTCGGAGTTAACTTCCGTGACACATAGAGAACTGGATGCAAGGTGCCATTATATTCTTGTAGTAAGACGCTTCCCACGCCGTAATTAGAAGCATCGCTGCGTAAGACAAATGGTAAATTCGCATTAGGCAACCTTAACACAGGAGGATCCAAAAAAAATTTCTTTATGATATCCAACGCGATTTGATGTTCGTTAGACCACCGAATCACGTTAGCTGCACCCTTCCTAAGTAATGAAGAGAAAGGAGCAGTAATGGACGAAAGATGTGGTATGAATTTCCCATAGTATTGTACTAGTCCTAGTAGAGATTGCACTTGTTTCTTTGTTTTAGGTGTGGAGATGTTAAGGATTTTAGAGACATTACTGTCCTCTGTATATAACATACCGCGACCAATACGGTGCCCCAAAAAAGAAATATCGTGGAAACCCACAAATGCCTTTGATGGCTTAGCAGTTAAGTTATGATTTTGTAACGTGGACAGTAATGAGTTTAATCCTTCTATATGTTCTTCCCAAGAGTCACTGAAAAGACAAATGTCATCTATGTACGCAATGACGTTGGGATGATGAGATAGGATTCAACGCATCATGCGTACGAACGTGGCAGGAGCGTTAACTAACCCAAATGGCATAAAATTCCATAGGAATAGTTCATGAGAACTAGAAAAAGAACAAGTAACTATTACAAGAAAGAGATGATGACTGCATAGGCTGAGTCATCAACGAATGTGAAATCAAAATCAAATATCCGTAGGTTACTATCTGCGTGACGCAGAATCGGGAACCAATTGTAATCGGAGAGAATGGTGGTGGAAATACACACCATTGTCCCGCTCGATAGCCATGCGAGCATCTCTATTGGTCCTAAACGTAACCACGGCGTCACCATACCTGTTATTGGTATGAGGTAACAGACGCACGAACCTAACGTCTGCCGTGTGGTTGAGAAAATCTCCTAGTGCTTGCCAACTAGTTCGCTGTGGCAGATTTTGCACAAGGATGGTGCGAGAAGATGCACCTCTACCAATATAAGTGGTACCATAGTCACACGAATGTGAACAAGGTTGATGCATTAGTCCTCTTAGGTATATTATAATATTTCTTATTTATACCTTTAGGATTATTCTTAAATGTACCATACTTTTGTACTTGATTATTATTACTTATGCCAGACAAAGGTGTAGGTGTACGGCATGTCGTAGACACCTGCTTGCTGGGCAAAATTAAAACCTTACTGGCAACCTTATTGGTATTAATTTTCCCAACGGAGTTACAACTCTTATTTTTATTAGGAACATCATTTTCCTTTTTCTCAAACGTAACTTTTTTCTTACGATCAGTTGCCTGCTGATCAAGTCGAGGGAAGGTATATGTCCCCCGGAATGACTTACTAGTCTTCACAGGTTGCGTTGAAACCTTAATATCCTTCTTAAGAATGGACGCATGTCGTAAAGGTTGTAACGAATTAGCCACAGTGGCGTAATGAACAGTGGAATCATTTTCAATGCTAGATTCCAAGACCTTATCATTACATAACAGTTTAGCAATATGTGCATGTGAAACAAATCTAGAAATATTAGTAAATGCATAGGTATCCTGTATATTCTGCTTTTCCCATTCAGCAATTTGCTAAGGGGTACACTCTTTTATACCGTGTATTCGACCCAATATGACATCACTAATTGGATTCGGAAGAAGACAGGCATGGATTTTTCCTGAAAAGAAAGGTGTTTTTAAAACAATAATGGCTGTGGGGAATGTTTCCACTGTCCCACTAAAAGTAACACATTGGATGGTCTCTCCAGTTGCACAGGCGGGGTCGACCAAAGAGTTCCGTACTCCCACCGTACTGCAGCCTGAGTCAAACAAAATAGAGCAAGGAATGGAATTTTAAAAACCCCTATTTAATTTAAGGCTTCCTGTTCCATAGTCAGTAGCTGACGTGGCCGTACAAGCCGCTGGTAGACTGGGCAACACATGTCCGCATCGTAGCGTTGTGATCGCCTTGGGCTGGAATGGGGTATTACCCTCATCACAAGACTTGACCTGTTCGAAATCCAGAGAACATGACATAGCACTATGTGCATTAACATTATTATCCTGTTCCTTGTTTGAATGTGTATCACTCAAAACAACATTAGAGTGTTGTCGTGGCTGGTTCGAAGATCTATATCTTCGTCGCGATCGATTTTGGTTATTATCTCCAAAATTGCTAGTATTTGCATTTTTGTTTACGTTAAAATCACGGTTAGTATGACTATTACCTTTGTGCCATTGACCATTCTGTCTATTTTGATAACCTTGTCTGTTATTGAAAGATTGTAATCTAAATTTCCCATTATGATGATAATTATTGCTTTGATTATCTCCAAAATTATTTTGATGAAAATCTCGTGATCTGTGAGATTGGCCAGAAGATACATTATATAGAGAAGTTTGACAAAATTGTTTCCCTTTAAAAGAATTGCAATTCTTGTTTTTTCCCTTTCTGACTTTTCTATCTCTAAGATTCATTATCAATTTTTTCTGTTTTTCAGCTTCTATTTTCAACTCTACATAATCTGACTTCAACTTCTCATAATACATTTTGACTTGTTCTAGCTCTCTAGCAATCCCATTCATAATATTTAAATCTTTAACTTCGAGTTCTGCAGCAGCAGTTTGAGTTAGATGTTCAACATCGATAGTGTATTTCCTGACATGTTCTTTATTAATGGCCTTTTCTCTTTCAAGTGCCTCAATGGCATTTTGATGGCTATTCGTAAGCTCCTCAACCCTTAATTTCAAAAGAGGAATCTCAGATGTCAGTTCTTGAATCTGAGCCAAATGAGCATGACAGTCTGTCTTTATAGTCATATTTAACTTATCAAATTCTTCAATGACCTTATTCTCCTTGTCAAGTAATTTTTTTACTGAGCGTACTTCATTCTCTAACTCATTTTTCTCCATGAGTAATTTTTCAATATTTATCTGTTGTTCCTGAGACACTTTCTCCTGTTGACAAAGCAGATTTCTGAGTTCTTGATTTGCCAAGGTAAGATCTACTACCTTCTTATCCAAAACTTTCATGTTTTGTTCCATCGTTTTTTCCATATTACACTTTTCTCTCAAAAGAGTTACTTCAGATGTCAGGCTCTGAATTTGAGCCATGTGTGTATTGCAATCTATCTGCAAAGTAGTGATAATAGCAATAGGTTTATTTTCATCGTCACTATCTTCTTCGAAAAATATGTTCATTAAGGAGGTCACCTCATTATCTAACTCTCTTTTCTGCCTAAAAGAAGAGTCATGAAATTTCTTATTATCCTCTATCAACACCGTCACTTTATTCTTCAACTCAGCATTTTCAAAATCTATAGCCAACAACTTCTCATATTCCCCTTTTTGCTGTAGCAGCTCATTCGTAAGGGCAATCTCCCTACCCTTGTGCTTCATTATGGTTTTCTTCAACTCATCCACCTCAATAACACTACTGTCTTGAGTAGTTATTTTTCCTTCATCATAAAAAAATGGTGGATAATAATTTAGCAAGTCTCACTGCTTTCTCTTGTGAAAAGCCATATCCACACCTAAGAAAAGCAAAATTCTTGAGGTCCTGGGTAATTTGAAGTAAGAAATGTTCAATGGCATATTCCTCACAACTTGAACCCCATTTACCTATTCTATCTCCCTCCCGGAGAAAATGATCCAAAATATCCATTATGTCTAATAATTTTTTTCACTCTAATAAGTGTTACTTAAAAAATATTCACTTTTTTTACCATCTAATCAGAGGTACCAGTTCCTGTCCAAGAACTGTAAATTAAAGTCATATAATTGGCAATTATATTAATAATTAATAAAGTAATCTATGCAATGAAATGTTATGAAAGCAACAACGTGACAGACAATAGGCACAATACTGACACGAAACGATAATCAAAGATAAATGAAAACAGTCGCAGAAATCCAATAAAAATAAAATGTGAAACTAAAATGGAATGTCGTAAAGAATTACGATGATAACTGCGATCACATACTAAACAATACACTTGACAAGACAGTGTAAAAACATATGTTTTGTAAAAAACTGAACGAAAGTCAGGTTAGAAAGACGCATAATAATAACAAAATACATCATAAAACTAAAGTACGAATAAAATAACTACCAAAAACAACAATTAAAACTTGACGTTACAACTAAAACAGTCAGGTGTCACAGACTACCAGACACAGTGGACCAAAGATCCTTCTGTGCTCACGCATAGGAACATTCCACTGAGGGAAGTCTGCAAAACAATTCCTATAGAACACTCAAGACGGACCTGTGGTGAAACTGGTATTTTTCCGTCCTAAGTCGCCATTCCCAACCTCCCACGTAAACACATAGAACATGGAACATGAAACATGAATAAAAAGTAGTGGACATATTACTAAGCCAAGGCACAGCTAAACGTAAAACGGTGTAATAACAACACGACGTTTTTACTTATCTCAACCGGCTAAAAAAAAGGATATCCCTCGCATCCGGGACTGCATGTATTAGTCATCTATTTGAAGTACTGTAATGACGGAGTCCAATGTTGAAACTTGAAAGTTAAAGTCCCTGGGTTGTCCTTGACATAAGATGCCCGTTAAAATTGCTGCAAGGTCCAGGATGTTGTCACCTTGAAAGACAGCATACTTCTATTCAACCGAGTTTGTATGTAATCTTGAGTTCGATTCCGCTACTGAAAACTGGATATTTTCAGAGCACACTGCACCGCCATATTGTTGCGGCTGCTATATTGTTGGGACTGCTTGTGTTCTTGTCAATGGGTGTTTCTGCATGACTACTGAATCGTGCTGATTTCGCGAATATATTTAATCTTGATGCAGTAAGATGAAAACTCAACGTAGGCACATCAACAAGTGCCAATACTGTGGTAGTCAAACTCGTTACTTGAAAATTGATACATTGTTTATTGACATCACATCATACGGGACGAGACATTCAACATTGACGGTTAATAGGCAATTCAACATGATGATAGTGGACGTATGTCCTCAATAAAAATTCAAATAAATAGTCTCAGAAGAATCCTCCAGCAAATTCTGACCAGGTCTCTGAGTTAATACATCAATAGTCATAAAGGTCATGAAGTAGTTAAGTACAAGGTTATATTAATCACGGTTGACCTTTCCTCAAGGACAGGAGATTCTCATTATACTTGGTAGTATCTAAGATCCCGATCTTGAGTATGTTCATTTGTAAAGAAGTCCTCATTAACTAATCATAGTCGAACGTAGGTGCAGGTTCCTACTAAATACATTCTAGGCATGTAAAGTTACTTTTGCATTGATACTTGAATTACCTCTTGGATTAGCCGTGACTGACCCAACGGCTTCCCAATATTATATATACAACGGAGATCCATGGTAGTTATCGACGATCCCTTTGATAGGCATTTACTGGCATATAAAAATATATCTTCAGCTGTGAATCCATTTCGGTACAGGCTAGTTACCTGTCATCGACTAGATACTCACGACTTTGGAGAACAATCATTATTATTATAATAATTACATACTTGGTTCTTCCAACGAATCGACACTTACGTGGACGACTACCGGCTACGACTGCTAATCCGCAGGGCCGGGTCTAAACATAAATACTTTACTCAAAACACGGGTTTCGAACTCCCAAAGCTTCATTAGTAGAACTTGGGATTCTCGCTTCTCAAACCCATACATGACGTCAACTGACTGTCTAGATACACGTGCGGACGGGATAACCCCCTATTCGCATTAATGCACAACCGTGCGCTAATGAAATCAAACTCACCAATAATACTTACTATCATGTAAGTCGGTGCGTAAAGTTTATTACAGAGGTAGGACCACATATTAATAATATGAGACTACCTTCATCTGTAAAGGACTGTAGAGGTCTACGAAAAGGGCTCTACAGGTACCTATACCTTGTAGCGGTATGGCAGCTTGCGTACCCTGACAATCCCCAGTGCTATGCCAGTGGGAGTTTTACTCCTGGTAGGTTCAACCAAGCTGGACTGGTCTGTGTGGGTAGGGGTCAGACAAAAGCTGGTACCCTGGTCCTCCAGGTTGGGGGTTTTAGCATAGGGCTGACACCCCTGTCTATGTAAAAAAATAATGAAGTTACGGAAACAACATCAAATGAACAAACTTTGCTGCGGGATGGACATTCGGAGTCTGTGGCTCATATGACTGTCAGTGGTGAAAGTTTTTTTTCTATTTAGCATACATAGGGACAGTTTATGGAAAATACTGAGTAATCGCCTTGGGCTGGAATAATTTGGTGCACTCTGGGCAATGAGGTTATCGGCACTATTTCGTCAATATAATTTGAGGGTGATTCAATAAAACCCCTGTCAGTAATCAAGCTCCGGTATAAAAATGACGATCAAGCTCGTGATCTAAATTGCCTGATCATGCTTGAACATTGATGCCTTAACTATAATGTCCTGAGATTATAACCTAAACTTTTATTATGATGCCTATGATTACATGGAATTGATCGTCTGTCTTACGTCCATTAATAAACGTGACGTCTAATGTGAAGACCATGACTTCGTTGGCAGTTCAAAGTTATGAATTAACCTTGGCCCACCTCTTTGGCCCACGATGTTATCATTTGCATTCTACAAGTTGCCAGCCACCTGTAAGCCCGACCAAGGCTGATTGTATCATCAGCAATTGTATTAACGTTTTGCCTAACCGTGCCACCCGTACTCACGCAAGAAAATAAGACACCAATAGGGCCACAACAGGCGACCTTGCAGACTGCAACAACTGGAGAGGAATTGCTCTCCTCTCAGTTCCCAGCAAAATACTAGGCAGGATAATCATCCAGAGAATTTCAAAAGCAGTTGACCATAAACTGAGAAAAGAACAACAGGGCTTTAGAAAGAACAGAAGATGTGCAGATCATATGGAAAATTTTGAGGGCTTATGGAATTCCCAGCCACAGTGTTTCCATCATAAAAAGCCTCTATTCTAACTTTACATGCAGTGTTGGATTGAGTAATGTAACTTTTGAAGTGAAAACAAGGAGTACGACAGGGATGCCCTTTATCAACAACATTATTTTTGACAGCCATAGATTGGGTGATGCGCCAGACAACAGAGGGCAGTCCAAGAGGAATTAGATTGACAACGTTTTCTATGCTGGAAGACCTGACATATGCAGATAACATTGCACTACTCGCACATTTACATTAAACACATTCAAGACAAAACCGATAGACTGAATAAGTATGGCCAGCAGATTAGCCTGAACATCAATCTGAAGAAGACAGAGGTCATGACACTAAGTGTGGGCAATCCTGAGCTAATAACAGTAAGGAACCAGAAGTTAGAACAGACAGACACATTTACTTACTTGGATGTGGATGTATGGTATTCTGTTAATGCTCAGAGATGCATAGTAACACCTGATGGCGGAACAAGCAAGGACATTAACAACAGAATGAATAAAGTGAGAACAGCCTTTGCTATTCTCAACAACATTTGGAAGTCTTCCCAGTACAGCACAAACACCAAATTAAGACTATATGAAAGCTGTGAACTTTCTGTGCTTCTCTATCATGCAGAATGTAGGAGAGTAACAGAGAAGGAAATGTCGAAACTGTCCTCCTTCCACACAATCTGCCTAAGGAAAATTCTCAGAATCTTTTGGCCAAACACCATCAGCAACCAAGAACTACTTATTCGGAGTAACCTGGAGGATATGTACACCATCATAGCTAGCAGACGCCGGAGTTGGGTTGGCCACGTCCTCAGAAGGGACCCTGATACCATCACAAGAACAGCTATGCTATGGACTCCCAAGGGAAAGCAAAAGAGAGGCCGACCAAAAGCAACTTGGCGGAGAACTGTGGAAGCTGAAATGCAAAGCAGGAACCAGAGTTGGGGCGCTGTTTGAAGGATGGCCACCAACCGAGCAAGGTGGAATCAATTTGTTGCTGCCCTTCAAGATGCCACCAGGCGTGATGGCCGCTGACTGCTTTGGCGGTTGGCAGTTAGGGATCAAAGAAGAAAGAAGAAGAAGAATAGGCTGTAAGACAGATGACCCTACTGTAGATTTTACCCAGTGTCATCTATCTCATAAACTGTGGTTTCTACCTATGCAGTCTTTCTTAAATTCCATAAACTGCCAAAACTTCTTCATTTTTTCCTCTCTGCAAAGTTTTCTGATTTGACATTAGTATTTGGTAATCACAGTCCATGTAAAACTTCAGCAACTTGTCTGCGTTTTTTTATGTCATATGCTTTGGTAGTTCATACTCCATTTTCTTCAGTAACATAATGCTCAGAGACACCATGATCAAGCTTCTGCAATAACTGTACCACCTGTTGGTTCAACGGGCATGATGGCGATTACCAGCAACTCACTGTGGAGTGTAAGGAGTACGGTGAGGCATGTAGAAAGCCTTGGTCATCCACCGCACCTGACTTCATCTCCAGTTGTCTTGACTTGTTTTGCAACTGGATTTAGATGGACGCAGGCGAGAGAGTGAGGTTGACGAATTGCGCAACTCTTCCTCACTTTAATCCAAATCACTGCGCATGTCACTCTTTCATCCATTCATCCATTCATACTCACAACAAGTCCTGTGGCAATGGGTGAGCGGCGAAGCGGCAGGCGTGGGTACACTGGCAGTCGTAGTCGCAGACCTACACACAGGCGGCTCAGGCCATATGGTCGTCTTCCACTGATCGGAGCAGCAGTGGGATTCAGCAGACCCCTGAGTGTCTGAGCAGCCCTCTTTAGGAAAGCACTGCTCACCTCCATGGCATGAGGAAGGGGCTAGAAAAGGTGCCCTAAACATTGCCGGCTCCACCATTACCTAACCAGCTTACCGTGGTTGGTGGGTACCTTACTTCGGCGGGCGACACATAAGAAAAAGAAAGGACAGATTTGTTCCCCTCATTCTAGGCGCATGGAATGTGCACACTCTCCTTGACAAAGACTTTAACGCAAACAGACCTGAGAGGCAAACTGCCCTGATTGGGAGAGAACTGGCCAGATACAACATTGACATAGCAGCACTGAGTGAAACTCGACTTGCAGGCAAGGGCCAACTTTGCGAAAAGGGTGCAGGTTATACATTCTATTGGAGCGGAAGAGGAACTGAAGAAAGACGAGAAGCAGGGGTTGGATTTGCAATCAAAACAGCAATTGTCGGCAAGTTAGCGGGGCCCCCAGAGGGAATAAATGACCGACTCATGACAGTCAAGATCCCCCTGCTTTATGGAAGGAAACATGCCATCATCATTAGCACGTATGCACCAACTATGACAAACCAGGATGACGTCAAGGATAAGTTTTATGAAGAACTACATGCAGTCATTGCATCAGTTCCTAAAGCAGATAAGCTCATAATTCTTGGTGACTTTAATGAAAGAGTAGGCTCAGATAACATCTCCTGGAATGGCACTATCGGAAAGTACGGCGTGGGTCGCTGTAACCGCAGTGGACTTCTTCTCCTCCAGACTTACGCAGAACATGACCTCCTTGTCACAAACACCATTTTTCGACTTCCTACTCACAACAGGACCTCTTGGATGCACCCTCGCTCAAAGCATTGGCACTTAATAGACTATGTAATTGTTTGGAAGAAGGACAGGCAAGATATCCGGGTGACCAAGTCTATGTGTGGTGCCGAATGTTGGACTGATCATCGCCTCATTGTGTCTAAACTTAAAATTTGTATCCAACCAGCCAGGCGCCCTCAGGGGAAGAAAACTCATAAAAGGCTGGATGTCACCAAACTAAAGAAGACAAAAATCAAACAGTCATTTGGGACCCAAAGACGCAGCAATAGAGAACGCAGTCAGCGACTCATAGCTTGACTGCCTGCGTCAGGACCAGCGAATCAGAGCTGGTCAAGACCGCACTCCACCTCCGCGTGGTGGTCCTGGAAACAGTCTGCAGCAGTGCAGTCTGGCTGAGCGAGTGTGGATCGCAATGGGAAGGCAAACCCGGTCCTAAAAAATGCCGTGCAGAAGTCGGATGTGTCGACCGAAAGGTGCAGATATCACAGCTTAGGCGTAAACAGACACAACACAACCACCGTCCTTTTCAGGATGAACGAGGAAGTAGAAGAAGAAACAGTCATTTACTGACACCCTAGAAGACCGTCTCAAATCTATCTCGTTAGACGGCCAAAGTGTGGAAACAAATTGGGCAGCCCTAAGTGAGCAGATCTACAACACTGCTACAGAGGTCCTGGGTCCCGCCATCAAGAAACAAAATGACTGGTTTGATGAGAACTCAGATGATATAAAGAAGATGTTGGCTGAGAAACACCATATCCATAAAGCATATTTAAATGATCCAAAATCTACATCAAAGAAAGATGCTTTCAACAACATGCGTAGAATCGTCCAACATAAACTACGCAAGATGCGGGATTCATGGCTGAGTAATAAAGCAGATGAGCTCCAAGGCTTTGCTGACAGCCATGACTTGAAAAATTTTTACCATGCACTCAAAACGGTCTATGGTCCAACATCATCAGGATCATTTCCCCTCCTTAATGCAGATGGAAAAACTCTAATTACAGACAAGGAAAAAATTCTCCAACGCTGGGTGAAACACTTTAATAATATTCATCTATTAATGACGAAGCCATCATCCGCTTGCCCCAAATTCCTATAAATGAAGCACTAGATGATATACCAACTCTGGAGGAAACTCAAAAAGCGATTCGTCAATTTTCTAGTGGAAAGGCCCCCAGCTCCGATTCAATTCCTGTTGAGGTTTATAAAGATGGCGGTACAGTTCTGATAGAGAACAGCTCGAACCTTCTCAGGACGTCACTATTCTAGAAAAGATCGCACTTATCGTCAAAATGGTCAGAAATAAACCACACGCCAAAAAGAGGAAGGTTTACACCTGCCCACCAGCGCTGAACAGCCAGGGGAATAACAAAACCACAAACAACAACAAAGACAGACAGCCAGAGAGCAAGATTGCCCCAAGTACTCGTGCCGGGACCGGTCCTTCTCCAACTCTTGACATGACAACGGAGTTAGCTGGTATGTGTGCCGACCCGACTGAGAGGCTGAGTGACAAGACTCCTTGCGAGGCAGAGGAGAGGGCAGATGCAAACGTCCCTGGCTAGATGAAGTAAACAGACACAACGCAACCACCGTCCTTTTCAGGGCGAATGAGGAAGAAGAAGATGATGAAGACCCAGAACGTGAAGAAATAATGAGAGCGTTACAACAGATGGAGCAGATGATGGAAAGAATACAGAAAAGGGCAGAAGCAAACGTTAATGGCCTAGATGATGAAGACCCAGAACGTGAAGAAATGATGAGAGCGTTACAACAGATAAAACAGATGCAGGAAAGAAGAGAGAAAAGAAGACATTAGCTTAGAACCATGGGGCCACCACCGCACATACTCGAATCGTCAGCAGAAACCCTGTCTATCACAGAGAAGCTACACCAAACACCGATGAAACCACCACACGATGCCGAGTTGACAGCTGTGGCTACCCCAGGGAAGATGCTCCAAAATCCGAAGACAACAAAATCACCACCAAAGCTTGATTCTAGTCCTGACCGAGACCGGAGAAAGAAAGAGACAACAAAGTCTAGCAAAAACGGCGACACAGATGCAATAGAGAGGATAGTTAAGATCACACAGATGTCGGGAGGCGAGGCCTCACTCAGGGCCCTACCAGATGACAAAGTGATCTGCATCCTCGAGACAATAACTGGCAGGAAAGGTATATCTAAAGTAAGGAGGCACGAAAAGGGAGTCGTGCTTTCCCTTAACAACACCGAAACAACCGCCTTGCTGATGATCGAAATGGAGTCCAGGCCAAAAGAAGTCCAGCTGCCCCACCAGATAAAAGTGGTGGTGGAAAAATCCAAGACCACAAAGAAGTTTGTCATAAGAGGGGTGGACACAGATGGCCCAAAAGCGAGATTCACAACAACCTACAATCCGAAAACACAGACGTCAAAATAACACAGGTTAAAAGGTTAAAATCAGGGGACAAGAAAGACACTAAGCTGATGATAGTAACGGTTGAAGGATCGACAAGACCGGAGAGACTGATGCTCCAAAGAACAACAAAAAAGACAGAACCATATATACCTCTGATCATGCAGTGCTCTAACTGCCAACAGTTTTCACACACCAAGAAAACATGCAGGAGAGATGCAGTTTGCCGGTATTGTGTGGGTAGCCACCAATATGGCGACTGCCCCAGGGCAAAGGAGGACCGCAACTACAAAGCAACTAACACAAACCGTACCTGTGCAAACTGCCTCGGAAACCACGGGGCAAGGTACCGAGGCTGCCCAATGTTCCAAGAAACTAAGAACATACTGAAGGAAGCGATATCCAGAAACATCCCCTTCAGAGAGGCAAAACACAAAGTGGTGGCGGATACTGCAAAAAAACAGTGCACGATTGACAGACGACAGTTACACATGCTGACCGCTGAAGTCAAACAATTGAAAATGAAACTCCAGGTCGAAACTAGAAGCAGGCAGACCCCTGAGGATAAAACTGACAGTGGAGAAGATGTGATAAATATACAGAACATAAAACACATGATGGAAGAAATGAAAAGAATCCAGCAGCAGGTAGAAGCAGATATCAAGAAGCTGTCAGATCTGAAAGAGGAAAACAAAGAAATCCTCAAAAGAATAGAAGCAGAAAGAATAGCGATTGAGGAAATTTCATCAAACAACATGCAAGAAACTAAAACGAACAACCAATCAGAAGAAGAAATCATCGATGAAACGCTAGAACAGCTACTACCAACGATAATAGAAAAAGCACTTTCACAGATACAGGAGAGCAGAAAGACAAAAGAAACAGAAACTAGGAGCGTAAAAAGACACAAAACCAAACAAGCCAGATAGTGAGGCAGGACATAAAAAACACCATGAATGCGACAAGGCACCACAAACGGACAAACACAGAGTATCCAGACAGCCAGCTAGTGGTCTTTTTCAGGACCAGTCCTTTTCAGGACTAACATTCGACTAGCACCGAAGAACCTAACACACAATATACCCCAATTATAACCAACTTTCAGGTTGAACAGGGTATAACAGCAACATAGAAGACAAAAGAATGAACGAACGATCTGATAGAGAAACTTCACATGATCTTCCTGCAAATGTGGCAGAGTGAAACCATCCCACACGATCTCAAAGATGTGTCAATTATACATCTATATAAACGTAAAGGTAATCGCCAAGACTGTAACAATCATCGAGGCATCTCTCTTTTATCAATTGCTGGGAAGATATTCGCCAGAATCCTTCTGAATTGCCTTACGGCTCACCTTGACAAAGGTCTTTTACCTGAAAGTCAGTGTGGATTCCGGAAAGAACAAGGAACCACCGATATGGTATTCGCTGCAAGACAGCTACAAGAAAAATGCCAAGAACAGCACTGTGACCTGTACACAGCTTTCATCGACTTGACAAAGGCGTTCGACACGGTCAGTAGAGAGGGTCTATGGAAGATCATGGCAAAATACGGCTGCCCAAAGAAATTTATCTCAATAGTGCAGCAACTGCATGATGGAATGGAGGCTAGAGTTCAGGAAAACGGTGAGCTGTCGGAGCCTTTCCCTGTCTCAAACAGAGTTAAATAAGGGTGTGTACTTGCACCAACTCTGTTCAGTATCATGTTTTCTGCTATGCTGACTTAAGCTTTCAGAGACGGGGACATAGGAATCGACATCAGATATCGTATTGATGGAAAATTGTTTAACCTTAGGAGGCTTCAAGCAAATACCAAAGTCAAATCACACACCATCAGAGATCTTCTGTTTGCTGACGATTGTGCCCTTAATGCTGGCTCAGAGGCTGATCTGCAGCACAGCATGGATAGATTCTCCGAAGCCTGTGCCAACTTTGGGCTTACCATCAACACGAAGAAAACAGAAATCATGTACCAACCAGCTCCTGGCACAGTTTATACTGAGCCAATCATCAAGGTAAATGGTGAGAAACTGAACAGATTCACATACCTTGGTAGCACACTTTCCCAGAACATCGTCATTGATGATGAGGTAAACACCAGGATCTCCAAAGCTAGCAGCACATTTGGCAGACTATACACCAACGTGTGGCATCAAAGTGGCATTAGTCTGCAGACAAAGCTGAAGGTGTACAGAGCTGCAGTGCTTCCAGTGCTGCTTTATGCATGTGAAACATGGAATGCATACAAGCACAAGGTAAAGAAGCTAAACTACTTCCATACAGTCTGTCTCAGGAAGGTAATGAACATCAAATGGCAAGACAAGATCCCGGATACCGCCATTCTTGACAGAGCTGGTATCCCTAGCATCCATACTATTCTGATGCAGTTCCAGATTCACTGGGCTGGTCATGTAGTCCGCATGCCAGACCATCGACTGCCAAAGATACTCTTTTATGGTGAGATGCAGAAGGATAAACGCTCCCATGGTGGCCAAAAGAAGCGCTTCAAAGACACGTTAAAGACGTCATTGAAACCTTTGACATAAACCCAGACATATGAGAAGCTGCTGCGCAAGACCGAACTGCTTGGCGCACATCTCTTCGTAAAGGTGCAGCGGCATGCGAATCATCCAGAAGAGGAACAGTGGAGACAAGCTAGAAAAGACCGTGTAATAAAACCTTCACATGAAGCAAACATTCCCTGCCCACACTGTCCGAGATCTTTCCAGGCCCGCATCGGGCTCATCAGTCACCTTCGTACCCATAGACTAATCTAACATATTCCTAATAATTGGATGAACAGAGTGGTCTTCATCACCAGTGATGGACGAACAACAACACCTTCTGCGCTATCAGTAATGACTAATGCTTTCTTTTCTTATTCCCACTGCTACCCACAGGAGTATCTGCAGCTCTTTTCAACATTTTCACAATGAAATTAAACTCACAAAGTTTAAGTCACAAAATTAGCACACAAATATCCACTCAAAATGACAAAATGAGCTCAGCAATATTCACATATGGATGAAAGTGGTGCTTAAACACATAAATAGATGTGTTTGAAAATTTATATCACATTATAGCACATACTCAGTTTATACTGCGCTTGCGCTTCAAGATTACGAAATGTGATAAACCGAACATTGTATGTGTTCAGTACCCTGCATACCAGTTTAAAATAATAAAAATCATTTTTTGTTTGTTTTGGAAACTCAAAAGTAGCCCAAAAGTCAGCCAAAACAAATAGCAGTTCTTGGTATAACTTGGTTTTTGGATGTCCGGATTATGGGTTACACACTTGTATAAGAAATAATCAGGGTTAACAAAACTAAATTGATCTTCAAATTATTTGAGTCAAAACAAAAGTGTATTTAGTATGATCTTTGGCACAGTATGTCACTGACCAACTATTTATAGTTATACATCCATATCAGCATCAGTGATCCACTGTGATCTTTTTAAAATTGACTTTTTTGGTCGAAATTATTCCAGAAATTCATTATCATATAAATGAGATTTTATAACATCTTTCTGAAGGTCCAACATCTTTAACTCAAGTTCTTCTGTCGAAGCTTCCTTGAGCAGTCATATTTGTATATGGGTAAATAACAGAAAAATTACAGGGATGATTTTGATTAAGATACAACAAGCAAGTTTATGGCCATTGCAGCTGCATTAAGCCTCACTATTTAACAATAATTATTGCTTGGTGTTGATGGTATTCAAGTGTTAGTGTAATATATTTTTATTATAACTTTATTTTCTTAATGTGATACCTACAGTAGTACATCTAATACAGTTCATTGCTTTCAGGCTGAAAGAAATGTGGCAGCTAATGACACAAGTCTATTTGCAGAAATAAAGCAGGAAACAGATATTAAGGTATGTACACTATTTGTAACATTGTTTAAAAGCTTTATAATATTGTGGCTTGGATGTATGGTAGGTATTCTGTTAGTGCTCAAAGAAGAAAAATGTATATTGCAATATGCTGCACCCATAAAGAATTTATTTTGGACAGTTTTAAGTGATCATTTCAGAATTTATGGTGGTCTGTACTAGGTATTAGTTAATCTGAAATTCTAGCTTAATTGTAAATAGTTAACTAAAGTTCATGACTTGTAAAAAACTCAGTGTTTACAAGGCATCAAAGAATATTAAAACAATTGACTCAAATGTAAATGTTGGTGAAAACAGGAATTGAGTTGTAGGTGTTTTTTTTTTATTTTACTGATCACATATTGAAGGTTAGGAGGTTTCACCAAATCCTAGAAAGGTAGTGGGGATTGGGGCAACTGCCTATATAAAACATCTTTAAAACATATTGTCTTGACAGGAGACAAGATTGAGGTGCTTTACCCTCTCCCCTACCCACTGCTGTTCTGGTTAGACCCTGGCAAAGACATTTGAAGAAGTGTCGTCAACTAGGGACTGGAATAACCTGAACGGCTCCTGAGCTGACCCAGCTCTAATGGTACCTCCAAAATTGGAGAGTATCTGCCTGAATGGTAAGAGGACACCTGTCATTGTACAAGAAAAAAAGGGATGCTCATGTAAAATCAGTCTCAGGTTAGACATATTAACCAGAGATTTTTTCCCGGTAAGAGTGGGCTTATGATAAAGAAATAAAAAAAAATAATAATAAATATGAAATGTGATATACTAGAGCAGGTTAATTTTATTCTAACAGCCACATAATAATTTATTCTGAATGAAATAAACAAGAAAGAAGGATCAGTCAAATTTTATAATGAATGTGGTATGGCTATGCCCAGTACAGATCTCATGAGACAGCTTTGCGTTTGAAGCCTGTGGGAAAGTTAGTAATGAAAAAAGTGGAAGTAGTGGCAAGGAAAAGAAAATAGTTAAAGAGGTGGCAAACTTGTAGTATGCAAGAACACACCATATGATAACAGGAAACACAAGGTTTCTAACAGTATGCAAGATGTTGTGTTACCATGACAGCTTATATTTTATGATTCTGTTAAGATGGGCTGACATACAGATTCACACAACATAGATTGAGAGAATAAATCAAGCCAGGACAATCCAAGGTTTAATTTGACATAATAAATCCAACAGAAAATATTTTCAGAGCATTTAAGGCATTACTTCTGACATCACATATCCAGTACCTTCTTTCATGACCCAAGTTACTTGTACTGCACATATTTCCATTATTGTGCCTGGTTTTGTAAACAGCAGTTACATTGTTACAGCCTGAAATTTGACTAATATCCCACTGATAAATGAGAGGCCCAGCCTGCTTTGGGATTTCACAGTCTTGAATGTTATTAATAAATTATGTATAAAATAGACATCTAGTCCTTCTATCGACTTAGCCAACTTTGAGTCTCCCTCCAACATCACACTTTTCGCTCTGACATCCTTCACAATGCTTTTTACTTCTTTTATAAAGCCTGCGCAACAATAATTTGAAGGAACCCTCTGTTAGAGAAACCTGATTTCTTCAATGATCAAGCACTGCTTACAACACAAGGCACCTTTTGATAAGTGAAAACCCATTAAAAGACAATGCTTATAATCAAATCAGCTAACGAGCCTTGAACAATATGCCAATATCAGATATGGAGAAAGCTGCTAGATTACAGACATTGTCCTATAGATGAGATACAAAAAGCATGAACCAGATGGAAAAGTACAACAGTATGCCAATGCACCCAATGAAGGCAAGACTAGATGATCTGGAATTGGGATGTCTAAAACGTAGCAGCTTTGTCCATCAGGGAAAAAGACTTAAAAGACAGCATGAAGAAGACCTATCCATGAAGACAACACCACTGAAGCCCACCCTGTACCCTCTACCATGGAAACAGGCCAGCAGTACCCTCCAAATTAATACATCAATCAGTGGTCTCACAATTGGATATCTTCTTCTTCTTCGTTGGTCCTGAAAAGAACCTTGGTTGCATTGTGTCCATTTACAGTGGAGCTGCAATATTTGTGCCCTTCGGCCGACTTCAGCACGGCATTTTTTTGAATGAGTATAATGATCTGCAAAAACAAACTGCTACATTGAGTATGATCCAAGAAAGCTATCCTGAACAATCATGGATACTTGCCTACATGGATGGATCAGCAACAAATGCCATTAAGAATGGAGGTGCCGGTATCTTTATCTCATGTCCTGACAACCACTATGAGAATAGGCATATTCCCACTGGTAAATTCTGTTCCAACTATACAGCTCTAGAGTTCAAGCTCTAGAGCAAGCTCCAAAACTGATTTATAACACCAGCTTTGACTGCCACCAGGTAGTCATCCTCACAGATGCACTGTCTGTACTGCAAGTTCTCAAGGGTGGTAAAATTCTGCATCTGAGAAATGAACTAAGCAAGGTAGCTGCTAAAAAGTGAACCATACTTCAGTGGGTACCATCCCATTGTGGTGTACGTGGAAATGAAAAGGCAGATAAACTTGCCAAAAATGGAGGAGAATGTGAACAAGAAGATAATAAATCACATACTTTGAGAAAAAGAGAGCTATCCAGGCAATCAGAAGAGAACAGAATCAAACCAACGACGACTACCACACTATAGACCGGCAGGGACAGATCACCATTTTTTCACCTCAGGATGACATAACAAACTGAATAAACACATGTACAAGCTAGGATTGTTTGCTTCACCACTGTAGACATGTGGATTAAATGAACAAACTGCTGAGCATGTTCTACAGGATTGTCCTCTGTATGACCAGTTAAGAAAGATATTCTGGCCCAATGACTCAACACTAAACTCAAAGCTGTATGGAGCTAAAAAGGAACTCCAGACAATGGTCGAATTCATCATGAGAACTCGCCTGACGGTGTAAACATCAAATATGTGATCGCAAGAAGAAGACGAAGAAATCAGCTGCATACTGGTATACAGGAAATTTTAAAAATGGTTGTTATCTGTGGAAACTGGGCCAGGAGCAGACTGTAGTAGTGGCCATTTGCTAGTACTAGAAAAAAAAAGTGTCATTCTTACTGAAGAAATTAAACAGTGCCTCAAAAATGTCAAGCTATATTTAGCTATAATTGAATTAGAAAAGGAAATGAGTGAGAGGCTTTCAACAAATTCAGATCAAGCCTTCCTGTCCTATGCCATCTGTTCAGTTTTTTCCATGTCTTTGCATACATTTCATGTCTGTCTCCATTTCCCTTCTCCGTTTTTTTTTCCTCTACCTCTCTTATGTCCTAAACATAGCACTATTTTTGCAGTGTTGTTTTTCTTTGTTTCTCTTCCTTGCCAGCTTGTTACATTTCAATTACTTAAGAAATTCAATTTGATTATTTACATCAACTGTGAAGACAAACCTTGGCAATGGCTAAACAAAATTCTGACTTCAGTGATGCTAGACCATGTAAAAGTAGCTTTAAATAAACAAACTCATTGAAGAACAAACACATTTTGAACAGCAAAATCATATGCAGATCAGGTAGCAAGACTCAGAATCATCAATTTAAGGCACATTTATACGTCAACTTTGTGGACACTGAGAATTTATTTCCAGGTTTTTACTGAAGTCTTTGTTGTGTATACAAACATACTTCAAACAGTTCAGTTTGTTGTTAGTCTTAAAATTGAACCTTGTAATAACAGTATTGATTGGTAGTGATTGTAAAAAAAAACCTTTAAATAACCTATGATTTTGTATTGCATGTCATCCAGGAGTGTTATTGGAATGGATTCTCTAAAGATTCAGACATTAATTCCCAGACAGTTGCAGGCATTAGCAGGAAGAGATTAGGAGAGCATAAAGTAAAACAGTCAGATATATGGAGAAATGAAGGTACACATGTAAATAAGCTGCTTTTTTTAAGCAATGGAGCATCTCAGTTGAGGCTGAATGCTGGTGCATATAATGTAGGCTCATGTGCTGTTTTTATTGTGTTACTTCAAGATGTTTGGCACCCCATGGCATACATGCCACACCTCAGACATGAAAAACCTGTACAAAAAATCCAAAAACCCTGTACAAAGACCCGCAAAACCTGTACAAAGACTGAAAAACGTAACAAAAGAGTTAATGCATGTAAAAAATATATTCAATTAGATGGTTCTGCACCATCATAGTGACATGCGCCCTTTGCCTTTTTAAGCATGTCTTCACTTGCTTTAAAACCTAAACAACAGGAGTTAGAATTTATTTTGCATTGTAGAAATGCTGTAACTGTGTCATCATTTAGTCTATTTCTGCAAAAAAAATTAATACAATTTATGGTGGAAATGAAGAACAGTTTGGTGTCTGTTCTATAGTGCCTAATAAAAGTATAGGTCTAAAGAGACCAGTAATAAGCGTTTTGGGTTAGGTTTTCTAATCTTAAATCAAATATATATATATATATATATATATATATATATATATATATATATATATATATATATATATATATATATATATATATATATATATATATATATATATATATATATATATATATATCATCATCTCATCTCAGCCCGTAACCCGTCATGGGTCGTAGGGGTGCCATGGTGGAAGCATCAGCAGACAGGGTCCTCCACTGCTCTCTATCCTCAGCAATGCGTACAAGTGTGGAAAAACCGTGTCCTGCCCATTCTTTGATGTTATCAGCCCAGGATTTTCTCTGCCTTCCTCTTCTCCGTTTACCTTCGACTGTTCCCTGAAGGATCGTTTTCGAAAGGGAGTCATGACGAGTTACATGCCCAAACCAGGCGAGCTTTCGACGTTTCACTGTTGACAAAAGTGGTTCTTGGTGGCCTGCATAGGTGTTTATCTTCTCTCTAACATAGACATTTGTTTTGTGCTCTTTATAGCAAATGCGCAAAATTCTTCTATAACATTTATGCTCGAAAGCCTGAATCCTTCGCTCCGTATCTGCAGTGAGTGTCCAGCTCTCACACCCATACAAGAGAATAGATAATACAAGTGATTTGTATAATTTTATCTTCACAGGAAAACTGATGTTACTTTTCCAGATCACATTCAACCTTGTCATGGCAGCTGAGGCCATCTCAAGTCTTGTCTTGATTTCTTTAATTGATCTTCCATCACTGCATATAGTGGACCCGAGATATTTAAAGGTGTTAACTTCTTCTAACGTTTGCCCATTTAACGTAATGTTGGTCGGAACATGTTTCTTATGGCTATTCACCAATATCTTGCTTTTTTCTATATTAATTTCCATCCCATACGTTCTTGTTACTTTCTCCAGTCTAGAGGTAAGGTCTTGAAGTTCTGATTTATATATATATATATATATATTTATATATATATATATATATTTTTTTTTTTTTTTTTTTTTTTTAAGCTAGCAATGAAAATATAAACTGGCGCAACTAATCTCTATCAAACTTCAATAATTGGAATAGCCGTTAGGCCTATAGCCCAACTGGTAGCTTTAAATAGACCTACCCATACGACTTTTAGTGTCAATCAAACATTGATAGTAATTAATTATTTAATAAATATAGACCTAACCTAAATCATTAGTTGACTATAATGATGATCACCCAAGGCAAAATCGCATTGTTTTTTAAAGAAACGAAATTAAAACTAAAACGAGAAGTAGGCCTAGGCCTAACTCCAAATAGGTTAAACTTTTCTCTGATCGGGTTAAGATGCAAATTTGCCTTGCTTTTGTGTGTGTTTTTTTTTTTCTTCAGTTTCATAATTTGGTAATATCGGACGCCGAGCGCTTCGCATGTATTTTCGTACCATTTAGATTTAAGGTTAGAGTTACTAGCCTAAATGGTACGAAAATACATGCAGATCGTTCGGCGACCGTCATTCCGATATTACCCATTATTTTTATTGTATTATTATTCAAATAAATTTACATTTCTTACGCACTTTCTACAAGTTTTAGTGAAATCAAATAATATGAAGTGGTATCCGCCTTTTTTTTAAGCAGCCGTAAATAATAAATTAGGCTATGCTAAATCTTACGGAAAAAAAAGCATAGCCTAGGCCTAAGTTAACCGACAGTTAAATCTAACTTCATCTAGCCTAAAGAATGTTATTGTAATACTTTTAAAAAAAAATGAATTACTTACCAATACTAAACTGGAAATTAATCCTAAACAATAGGCTCGACTCAGTGCTGCGTAATCGTTCAAATAATCAGTAACCTCGCGCTAGCTTTAGCGAAAAATTGTAAATTAATATGAAACAAATATAAAGGTATGTTATCAGGCACTCGCAGGAAATAAAGAAGTAGAACACGAAAAATTGTGAATGAACACGCCACGCACATCCCGCGGCAATTGAAAAATAGGCAGCTTGATTTTCATTGGTTATTTTTTTTTTTTTTAATCCACTTGGCTTAAAATCTCGCCGAATCTCATGATGCAAATTACGGAAAATTGTGTAGTGGCACAAAACGGTCGATTTATATGTATATTTAATAATTAGGCGAAAAAACCCGTACAGACGGTATGTACGGGCCGTACACATCTGAAAACGCAAACACCCCGTACAGATTATGGGTAAACCATAGCGTGTGGCATGTATGCCCCATGGATCTTCTGGATCATTCTGTAATACTGTTTTCTTCTATAGCTAATTTATTGGAGGAGGGTTTAAAAAGTAGTCAAGGTGAAATCAAGCATTAAAGAGATCTTATAGCTGAAACTACCACATACAAAATATTGATACTGTCATCTTTGATACAACTTGTCTGTAATCTAGCATGACCTGTAGTTAAAGTGGGAATAGTAGCACATTCAATAAGACAGTATGCACATACTAGCAGTGTAGCTGTTGTCTGGGGACATGTGGAAAGGGGTAGCTAAGTGCAGAACCTGTTTTACAACTATCAGTAAAAGAGTGTTTCATACATTTATTTCCTCGTAAATGAAGGATTGTACCTTCTGTGCTTCTTAAGTAGCAAAGGGCTATCACAGCATGTGTGGTGATGAATTCTCAAGTGGGCTGTTTTACCTGATGAGATTGCATGCCCTTAGTCACAACTGAAGCTGTGCCATTTTTGAAGCAGTTGTCCTCATCTTTTGTCTTCTTATAGAACCCCTGAAACTACATAGATTTTTACCCATAGTGGCAGGTTACAATGGAAGATGAACTGATAGAATAAATGAACATAGGAATAAGTACCAAAACTGCACAAGATGATTTCACTGAAGGCTGGCTCAAGTAAAAACTGCAGAAAATGTTAAATATAAGTTTTACAGGAAGAAAAGAACAGAGTGATAATCACTGGCATATTTATAGGGATACTGGAAATTAACTGTCTCTTAGCAGGTTGAGAATCCTTTGAGTAGTGTAAGAGCTAAAAGGTATCCACGTCACTGTTTCTTAAGGTACTTAATTATTTTAAAGAACCTCCGTTGGTTAAATACAAAGATGTATTAGACATCACAGTAACATCAAAGATAAGTCAGTAGCACTAATCTTGATTTCAGAGAAAAATTACAATAAACTTTTACTGATTAAAACAAAATGTCTTATGTATACAGTTCAGTCTTGTCTACACAGTTACTGGAAGTTCATTTTTAGGACTTTTAAGTAATTATTTTAAGTTCAGCGTTCTACAAAGTTATTGATTTTTGATCATTAGGACTTTTATGAAGTTGTTGGTTCATGGTGGTTTTACCTACAGTAGCTAGATTCCTGACTGCAATCACAGTCACTCCTGATTTATCCAGGTGTGGGAAAAGGTTGTGTGGTGTGAATAGAACTATCTCAGGGTTCCAAAGCTTTCTTTCCCTGAACTAAGTTTCTTGTCGTCGATGAAAATGAAAGCTCTTCATGTAGACTACCCTAAAGAGCCACTTGGTTGTACTTTGTTGCTTACAAAACAAGATTTTGGCACAGGTAAGTCTTTGCAACTACCGCTGCTAGGTCTACGAAATGAGTTCTCTTATGACCAAAGTTTTTGATTGCAGTGTCTGGGTCTAGTGAGCTCTAGGGTTAAATACAAAAAATCTCATTTTCAGCTGACAGATGTATGAGACCACAAACCATCATTCCTAAACAATTTCTCACCTGAAATTAATGAAATCTTGAACACTCTTCCCTTGAAAAAGTGTCGGGGAAATACATTTTCTTTACCATGGTTTAAGAGCATGAAAACTAATTATAATCACTCCTACTGTGAAGTAGCCACCATATCAATTACATACCTTTTATGTTAGCTGCCCAGCAACTGTCTGTTCTATTCACGCCAGGTCAACTACCTTTGCTGGGGCAGAAATATCCACTGATTTTGTAATAGAAAAGAGGGAAATTTAAACTACTGAATGTGAATTAATCTTTATTCATTGGGCTAAAAGCATTTTACAGATTTCATGCATGGCACATTTTACAGATTTCATGCATGTAGTACCATCCATGTGTAGATTTTCATTGTTTTATAATAGTTTTTTTTTTTTTTTCTTCTTCTATAACCAGCGGCACTCGAGCTTTCCAGCTCTTTCGGCCCAATGACATGTCATTGCGAGGCTGGGGGGTCAGTGGACTTTCCTTCCAACCCGGTCAGGAGCTTCGCTCCTTCCCATCCACACAGGATTTATGTGCAGGAGCCGTTCAGGTTATTCAGTCAAATTTCCGGCCGTAAACATTTCTTCAAACGCCGACGGCCGGGTTTGAACCATGAACACCTGGTCGCCAGTACAACGTTGTAGCCATTACACCAGCGCGGCTCCCTTTATAATAGTTAAACAGCGTCAAATTATCCTTTAATTTGTGATAGAGGTGATTTATTTATTTATTTTCTGAAAACTTGTTAAGGAGTAGCTAAACGTCATCTCCCCTTAATTTGATTTGTTCAGCATGCCTCGTTAAATTAGGGAAGTCAATTTTATGAGTTTGGCATAACAAGAACAGAAAGGCTTTGTCATACTTCATGAGAGAAAACATTGTTTAGTCACCAGATGTTTGTATGTATAAAGTGTTTTTTAATTAATTAGTTAATTTTTTTATGTGACAGTAGATCGTGATTGAGATTGTCATACTTGAATAGGTAGATAGTACTTACTTAGTCATTCCCCTTCTACCGTGAGGTGTAGAGGTTTGGAAGAGAGAGCGCCAGACTATCCTATCGGCTGTCTTCCTCCTGGCCTGGTTTCATTCTAGTCCTCGGTCCTTCAAAGATTGTCTAATTGTTGCGCTGGTTTTTGGAATCCTTTGCAGATTCTTATTAAACATGTTACAGAATGATTATTGTTCATGTGCTTCTTGTTGATCTTAAACAATACTGTCCTTAATTGAGCCATTGTGCTAATTTATAATGTTCGCGAATGGTGGATAACATCTGACCAAATCAATTGTATGGAAGCAACAACGATGCGTTCATTAGAGTCCACAGGAAATACATTAATTATTTTACATACAAATTCATTGACTTCAAGACATGAAATAGTTACATCAGATTTTGCGCAGTCCAATATAATTTCCTCAATAATAATACTCTGTCGTCAAAACGTCTTACTGTTTATGCGCGATGCCATTGAGTTGGTCATCCGGTAACGAACAGTCATAGGTTTGGCGAAGATAATGATTCTGACCAAAGTTATAAATTAATATTTATCATTATTTCGAATTCATGGAACTTAATCATCCATAAGAATACTCCATCATTGTATTCATCTAATAAGATAGCTGACCCTGCGGAATATCTTCAAAAGGACTTCAGAGCAATTCACTTTATACTGAGAGGAATAAAAACACATCCGACTTGGATAAAGTCTGGAGTCTGAAGGGTACAAATACAACTAGGTTATGCATTAGCATAACAATGCAACGCGTCATTATAATCCAAAACAACTATACAATTTCACGTTCACCAAAATACCGTGAAGCATGAAACATATATTTATAGCATTTCAAGCCCTTAATGCGTAACTCTAAATGTGCTCACAATAATAGTGGCCAATCTCATAAAACATGTCGTAACACTAATGTTGTCCTCCCAGCAAACTCTGGGTTGTCCTGGGGGTCTGGATCCCTGTCTCTTTGTTTCCCATGCTTGTTGTGGTAGCCGATCTTCTCCCATTCTGCAGACATGGCCAAACCATCTTAGTTAAGACTGTTCTACTTGGGTCTGCAGGGGGTGGGATTTTAGGCCTTGACATATCGTCTGGTTGCAGACCATGTCTCTTCTTGTTACTTCAACCATCTTCCTCAGATACCTCATTTCTGAGGTTTGGATCTGGCTTTTGTAGATTGTAGTCATTGCCCATGACTCGCATCCATATGTCAAGACTGGACAAAAGTGGAGTGGTATACAGCCATCTTCGTTTTCTTACCAACCTCTCTCTTGCTGAGGAATCCTCAATTTATGGCCTGAAAAAGTCTCCCAGCTGCTGCTTTTTGAGTGGCCAACTCTTCTTTGATGCCTCCCTTTTGGTATGTAATAGCTCCGAGGTATTTAAAGGGTTCGACCTACTCCAGGACCTGTTCTCCCACCTTAATCTGATGTCTTCTTTCTTCTCATGATATCACCATGGATTTTATTTTAGAGCTGCTTATGACCATCCCTCTCTTCTCCAGCTCTTCCTTCCAGACTTGCAGGTTGGATTGCAGATGTGCCTCTGATTTGGCAATCAGGGCAACATCATCAGCAAATGCCAGCTCTGAAATACAGACCTGGCTCATCTTCCAGTACCCCACTGAATACTTTCTTGATCTCTCCTTACATGCTTTGATAACATCGTCCATGAGGTGTATGAAAAGATAAGGTGACAGGATATCACCTTGTCTTACACCAGTGGTGGTCCTGAACTCTTCTGATTTATGGTTTGCTGTCCTAACATAATTTCTGCAAGACTCGTAGTAAGCTCTGTATAGCATGAAGCAGAGGTGCTGGAATGTTCTTCCTTGCCAAACAGTCCCAAAGTTTGCTCCAGGGGACCCTGTCAAATGCCTTTTCCAGATCTTTGAAACAAAGATGGATCTCACTCTTATACTCAAGAGCCTTTTCACTCAGCTGTCTGAGTGTGAAGATTAGGTCTTGAGTACTTCGGTTTGCTCGGAATCCGCACTGGACCTCATCCAATTGTGGCTCAGCTAGGTGTCGGAGTCTCTGCTCTAGGATTCTAGAGTAGATTTTACCAGGGACACTGAGAAGGGAAATGCCTCTATGATTTCCACATTGTCGATTGTCACCCTTTTTTGAAAATTAGTGTTATGACGACAATCTCCCAATCCTTTGGTATTGTCTTGTTGCACCACGCTGCCTGTAGGACCCTTAAGAGTAATAGGTCACCTGATGCTCCCATGTACTTAACCATTTCTGGTGTTATACCATCATGCCCTGCTGCTTTGCCCATCTTGGTTTTCTCCAATGCTGCCTTCAGTTCTTCCATCTTTATGTCATCTTCATCACCATTGGTGTCCTCTTCTGTGCTAGTGGTTATCATTTCTGGTGCTTGACCTTGCTCACTATCAAGGAGTTCTGAGAAATATTCTTTCCATCTTTCCATTACTTCCTTCAGGGCAGTAAGCAATTTGCCTTGCTTGTCCTTTATAAATTTGAGAGGGCATTGTTTTTCCTTCCTCATGTTCTTTAGAGTCTTATAGAACAATTTCTGGTTTTCTTGCGCATCTTTTTCTAGCTTTTCTCCAAATTCTTCCCAGGGCTTCTGTTTTGCTGCTAGCACTTTGTTCTTTGCTTCTGTTCTGAGTATCTCATGTTTTCTATATTTCTCTATTTGCCCTGCTGTGTTTTTAGCTCCTAAGTATTGTTTCCATGCTATTTTCTTCTCTCTTATTTTCTCTTTGACTTCCTCTGTCCACCAAGGTGTCCTCTTTCTCTTGTTCCCAAGTCGGACTTCACCACATGCTTCTGCAGCAGCTGTCTTTATGATGTCCTTGAATTTAAGCCAGAGGGTTTCCAAGTCATCAGGTTGTTCTTCTGTGTTGCTCACCACTGCAGCAATAAGCCCCTGATATCTGGTCTTAATTTCTTGCTCTCTCAGCTTGTAGGTCTTAATGCTCATTTCTCCCATTTGTTTACTTGGTTTCTTGCATAATGTTGGGCAGTTCCTAGGCTGAGCAACTCTTTCAGCTGTTCTTTTTATTGGAAGCAGGTAGTGATCACTTCCAATCTCTGGCCCCCTCCAGACTCTAGCATCGCGGATGTATTTGAAAGAGCTCCTCCTAACAATGACATAGTCAATCACTGACTTCTCATTCTTTGTTGGTTCACATCTAGTGTATGCATGTATGCGCTTATGGGGGAACTTTGTGTTTGTAATGATCAGATTCTGCTCACTGCAGAATCTAAGGAGTCGCTTTCTATTGTCATTGAGAGTATCTTCTCCATATCTTCCGATAACTCCACCCCCATCAAGCATGGTCATTTCTAACTCTGGCATTGAAATCTCCAATCATGATAATTTCATCTAGGCAGTCATCCACTGTCCTTTGAAGCAGCTCAAAGAATTCCTCCTTGATCTCTGCTCTCTCATGCTCATTTGGCCCATACACTATGAACAGGTTGACTATGGTTTCTCATTCTTTTAGTTTCACTGCAATAGGCAGATAGAATATAATATATTCAGCAGATATGAGTATTTTAAGTTAGTTTCTCCTGCTCGCTTTCCTTTACTCTTCTTCTTCTTCTTTAATCAATAGCCGCCGACGGTCAAAGCAGTCAGTCGCCATCACACCTGGTGGCGTCTTGTAGGGCAGCAACAAATTGATTCCACTTTGTTTGGTTGGCAGCCATCCTTCATACATTGCTTCAACTCTGGTTCATTCTTTGCATCTTGGCTTCTGCAGTATTCCTCCAAGTTGTTTTTGGTTGGCCTCTCTTTTGTTTTCCTTCGGTGATCCATAGCATAAGCTGTTCTTGTAATGGTATCAGGGTCCCTTCTGAGGATGTGGCCAACCCAACTCCAGCGTCTGCCAGCTATGATGGTGTGCATGTCCTCCTGGCTACTCCAAATAAGTAGTTCTTGGTTGCTGATGAGATTCGACTAAAAGATCCTGTACTCTGTCTGTTGTTTATTGCCTGTAGGTCACGCACATGTTTGGAAAAAACTGACACTGAATATCAGTATTAATCTCTTGTGTATTGCAAGCAGTATTTCACAATCAATTTCGTAATGATTATAAGCAACATGGTTTAATCAGGTTAAAAAATTATTCATTTCAATGCTTGAATAAAAAAATAATGCTATCACTGTTTAGTGAAGAAGAAAACAAAAGTAGGTACAGAATACATAATATGTTAATATTTTCCAAACAGGATGTATTAAATAACACTGAACACGTTGGGTAATTATACAGAGAATCTCAAAAGCAGTAGACCACAAACTGAGGAAAGAACAAGCAGGATTTAGAAAGAACAGAAGATGTGTAGATCATATATTTACCCTCAGGAACATTATAGAGCAGTGCTCAGAATGGCAAAGACAGCTGTACATTAATTTCGTTTATTTTGAAAAGGCTTTTGACAGCATACATAGGGACAGTTTATGGAAAATACTGAGGGCTTATGGAATTCCAAGCTGCATAGTGTCAATCATAAAAAGCCTCTATGCCAACTTTACGTGTAGTGTTGGGCAGAGCAACCTAACCTTTGGGGTGAAGACAGGAGTACGACAGGGATGCCCCTTATCAACCACTCTGTTTTTAACAGTCATAGATTGGGTGATGCGCCAGACAACAGAGGGCAGTCCAAGAGGAATAAGATGTACAACATTTTCTACAGTGCAAGATCTGGAATATGCAGATGTCATTGCACTACTAGCACATTCACATCAACACATCCAGGAAAAAATGGATAGACTTAATAAGTTTAGCCAGCAGGTGGGCTTGAACATCAATTTAAAGGAGTCAGAGGTCATGATGCTCAGTGTGAGCAACTCTGAGCCCATATCAGTAAGGAATCAGCAACTGGAACAGACAGATGCCTTCACATACCTAGGATGCATAGTAACACCAGACGGCGGAGCAAGCAAAGACATCAACAAATGAATGAACAAAGCAAGAACAGCTTTTTTTAGTCTAAACAACATCTGGAAGTCCTCTCAGTACAGCACAAGCACAAAATTAGGATTATATCAGAGCTGTGTGCTTTCTCTGCCATCAATGGTACCTATACCTTGTAGCGGTATGGCAGCTTATGTACCCTGACAATCCCCAGAGCTATGCCAGTGGGAGTTTTACTCCTGGTAGGTTCAACCAAGCTGGACTGGTCTGCGTGGGTAGGGGTCAGACAAAAGCTGGTACCCTGGTCCTCCAGGTTGGGGGTTTTAGCACAGGGCCGACACCCCTGTCTATGTAAAAAATCGCACATGTTACGGAAACGGCAACAAATGGAAAAACTTTGATGCGGGATGGACATCCGGAGTCTCAGGCTCGTATGACTGACAGTGGTGAAAGCCACTGGCATGAAAACGGATGCCCTGACCGCAAAACACTAGAACTATGAACTATGAACGTTAGAACTATGAATGAGGGAGGAAAGCTGAGACAGATCACAGCAGAGATGAGGAATTATAAACTACATATCCTGGGAATAAGCGAGAGCGGATGGACAGGGACGGGGAGAATAAAAACAGCTACAGGGGAAACAGTACTTTATTCTGGCAGAGAGGATGGTCAGCACAACGAAGGTGTAGCCATTATCCTGAAGAAAGGAATGGAAAGGTCTTTACTGGAATGGAAACCCATTAACAACAGACTAATAAGAGCAAGACTGAGAGGGAGATTCACCTACACCACAATTATACAATGCTATGCACCAACAAATGACAGCGATGAAGAGATCAAGGACGAGTTCTATCAACAGGTACAAAAGGAAATGGAAACTGTACCCAGGTACGACCTTATTATAGTAATGGGAGACCTAAATGCGAAAGTTGGAACACACAATAATTATAACGAAAGAGTAATGGGGAAATGCGGCAGTGGAACAGTAAATGAGAATGGGGACAAATTAATAAGCTTTTGCAGTATTAACAACCTGGTCATTGGAGGAACACTTTTTCAACTCAAAGAAGTGCACAAGTTAACATGGGAATCACCAAACGGACGAGACAAAAACCAGATAGAACACATAATGATCAATGGCAGATGGAGACATGCTCTACAAGACGTGAAAGTAAGAAGAGGTGCAGATGTGGGAAGTGATCATCACCTAGTAGTAGCAAGACTGAAGGTGAAACTCAGAGCTGCTGGACCAGTTGCAGACAAACAGAAAAGATATAACATCACGAAACTTAAGGACCCCCTCACCAAAAAAGTGTTCAAGGCCGATGTAAAGAGACGGTATCAGATTACCAAAAGCCAGGAAAGAACAGAGACTGACGATGTCGACCAGAAATTCAACACCATCTCAACAATATACAAAGAAAGCAGCAAGTCATGCTTGGGATTCCAGGAAAGAAAGAGCCAAGACTGGATAACACCAGAAACGTTAAACACCATAGCGAAGAGAAAGGGAATGAAAAGAAAGAAAGCAGAAGCTAAGTCTCCCAGGTTAAAGGCAATATATAGTGAACAGTACAGTCAGCTGGACAAGGAAGTAAAACGTCAAACCCGTGCTAACAAAAGTACATTTCTGGATGACCTTGCAAGACAGGCAGAAGAGGCAGCACTGAGAAATGAACAAAGCACAGTTTATAAAATAACTAAAGCTATCAGTGGAAAACGAGGTGCAAACAACATAATGTTAGTAAGAGACAAGCAAGGAAATCTCATCACCACAGCACAGGGGCAGGAAACAAGATGGGCAGAGCACTTCAGAGAAACACTGAATAAGGAACCACCAGAGACTCAGCTGAACGTTCCTGAGGCTGAAAGTGACAGACGTAAATACAGACATTCCACGTAAAGAAGAAATCATCACAGCTATCAAAGGGCTAAAAAATGGAAAAGAGCCTGGTCACGACAATCTAAATGCTGAGCTATTCAAGACAGACCCTGAACTAGCAGCAGAACTTTTAGAACCACTATTTGCACAAGTCTGGGAAACTGAGACAATACCAACAGAGTGGAGTAAAGGAATAATTGTCAAATTGCCCAAGAAGGGAGACCTTGCAGACTGCAACAACTGGAGAGGAATTACCCTCCTCTCAGTTCCCAGCAAAATACTAGGCAGGATAATCATCCAGAGAATTTCAAAAGCAGTTGACCATAAACTGAGGAAAGAACAAGCGGGCTTCAGAAAGAACAGAAGATGTGCAGATCATATATTTACCCTCAGGAATATTATAGAGCAGTGCTCAGAATGGCAGAGACAGCTGTACATTAACTTTGTTGATTTTGAAAAGGCTTTCAACAGCATACACAGGGACAGCCTATGGAAAATTCTGAGGGCTTATGGAATTCCGAGCCGCATTGTTTCCATCATAAAAAGCCTCTATTCTAACTTTACGTGCAGTGTTGGATTGAGTAATGTAACTTTCGAAGTGAAAACAGGAGTACGACAGGGATGCGCCTTGTCAACAACATTATTTTTGACAGTCATAGATTGGGTGTTGCGCCAGACAACAAAGGGCGGTCCAAGAGGAATTAGATGGACAACGTTTTCTACACTGGAAGACCTGGAATATGCAGATGACATTGCACTACTCGCACATTCACATCAACACATTCAAGACAAAACCGATAGACTGAATAAGTATGGCCAGCAGGTTGGCCTGAACATCAATCTGAAGAAGACAGAGGTCATGACACTAAATGTGGGCAATCCTGAGCCAATAACAGTAAGGAACCAGAAGTTAGAACAGACAGACACATTTACTTACCTAGGATGCATAGTAACACCTGACGGCGGAACAAGCAAGGACATTAAGAACAGAATGAATAAAGCGAGAACAGCCTTTGCTATTCTCAACAACATTTGGAAGTCTTCCCAGTATAGCACTAACACCAAATTAAGACTGTATGAGAGCTGCATACTTTCTGTGCTTCTCTATGGTGCGGAATGTTGGAGAGTAACAGAGAAGGAAATGTCGAAACTGTCCTCCTTCCACACAATATGCCTAAGAAAAATTCTTCGAATCTTTTGGCCAAACACCATCAGCAACCAAGAACTACTTATTCGGAGTAACCAGGAAGACATGCACACCATCATAGCTGGCAGACGCTGGAGTTGGGTTGGCCACGTCCTCAGAAGGGACCCTGATACCATCACAAGAACAGCTATGCAATGGACCCCCGAGGGAAAGCGAAAGAGAAGCTGACCAAAAACAACTTGGCGGAGAACTGTGGAGGCTGAGATGCAGAGAATGAACCACAGTTGGGGCACTGTACGAAGGATGGCCGCCGACCGAGCAAAGTGGAATCAATTTGTTGCTGCACTACAAGATGCCACCAGGCGTGATGGCCGCTGACTGCTTTGACGGTTGGCGGTTATGGATCAAAGAAGAAGAAGAGTGCTTTCTGTGCTTCTCTATAGTGTGGAGAGCTGGAGAGTTACGGAGAAGGAAATGTTGAAAAGTTCCTCTTTTCACACAACATGTCTAAGAAAAATTCTCCGAAATTTTTGGCCGAATACCATCACCAACCAAGATCTGCTTACTCTGAGCAAGCAAGAGGACATGCACACCATCATAGCTGGCAGACGCTGGAGCTGGGTTGGCCATGTCCTCAGAAGAGACCCTGATGCCATCACAAGAACAGCTATGCTATGGACCCCTGAAGTAAAACGAAAGAGAGGCCGACCAAAAACAACTTGGCGTAGGACTGTGGAGGCTGAGATGCAAAGAATAAACCAGAGTTGGGGCACTGTACGAAGGATGGCCGCCAACCGAGCAAAGTGGAATCAATTTGTTGTTGCCCTACAAGACGCCACCAGGCATAATGGTCACTGACTGCTTTGACGGTCGGCAGCTAAGGATCAAGGAAGGAAGGAAGTTGGGTCAGAACTCAGAATGGCATTGAAATAATCATGCCCAGATAGCATTTACACATTCAACAATTTCTATGTCTGAAAGATGGGCAGGTGGTATTTGAAACATAATTGTACATCTGAAATTGTAAATAGAAACTTGTTTGTTGTTAATTTCCCCATCTTTAATGTGCATATCTCCTTTAGAAAACAACAGTGCATAAATGGTAGAGTATGTGACCGAAATGTTAGGAATAGGGCTGATAATGACATTATATGTAGTGTGTTCATGTATATACCATTGTATAGATTAGAATTGTCATTATTTTGTACTTTATATGATCACCAAAAATATATGTCATTATCATGTTTTAACAAATTATATTACCAAATCTGCTTCACCAAACAACGTTTTTAACATTAGTACTAGCTATATTTCTCAACTGTAATTCACGCTCATTTACAACTATTAGTATATGTAATAGAAAGTAGCTATAAGTAATTATTTCTCGACTCATTTTGCAATAATCCATATTTGAAGAATGCTGCACAAAAAATTCTGTTATGTCCATGTTCTATTCTTTTTCTTCTTCTTTTGTTGGCTTGAACTATATTGTCTATATCTACAATGTTGTTTCTTGTATAAACTTCACTGTCTTTTGTAGTTCATACAGAGGTCCATATAGTTTTGCTTCCAGTGTTGTTTCTCTGGGCCAGTGGGTTTGCCTCAATATATCATATTCGGGGCAATCTTGAAGTACGTGCTCCGCAGTCTGGGGTGCCTGTCCACATGTACACATGGCTGAATTGCCAATCTTGAATTTTGTATACATGTGGCTGCGGAGGCGGTTGTTTCCTGTTCTGAGGTGCAGAATGACAATTTGTTCTGATCTGTTCATAGCTTGGTAGTCATCCTGCGTTGGTGTTGGTGGCTTTCTGATAGATTTGATCATCTTTTTCTTCTGATGGTACATAACTGGTACATCCGGTTGCTCGTCTGCAGCACCTTCTTTAGCCAATCCGTCTGCTCTCTCGTTTCCTGGTATTCCACAATGAGACGGTATCCACTGCATGGCGACCCTGCGCTGGTTGCACAGTTCAGAAAGTAGGGCTTGTATACCTGGCAATTTTCTGGACTGAAGTGCTTGGAGTGCTGATCTTGCATCTGTCAGGAATACTACAGGCTGTGGACCGAGATTGGTGTTCAGTAGTTTCTCAGTTGCCACCTTGATTGCCTGGACTTCAGCATCATAGTTGGTACAGAATTTCCCCATTGGTACTTTGACCGTATCCCTAGTGTTGTTTGGGTATTCTATGTACACTCCTGCTCCTCCATTCTTTACTGCATTCTGTGCTGACCCATCCGTGTATACTCGGACCCAGAGGTCCTGTGGGTATTCATCATCCAGGAAACTCCCTGTCTAATATTCCTTTCACTTTTGTCTGGATGTGTACTGGTAGTCCAGGCTCTTCTCTCCAAGGGGTTTGTTCTGGCACAGACTTTAGGGGGCTGTTAACTTCAGGCAGGTCTGAGGTTTGTCTATGAAATCGTTTGGCCTGGTGGATAAAGCTGCTTCTTTTCAGTCGCCCCATTGCTAGGTTTTGGAATCTGTCCTTCATTGGATGGCTTGGCATACAGAGGAACTTTTCTGCCTGTGTTAGCACTTTCGTGTCTCTGCGTTCTCTCAGTGCTTGTATCCTCCCCATTTTCTCCATCTCCACTATAGGTGTTGATTTCATTGCCCCCGTGATGACCCTAAGCACCTGGTTTTGCACCTTATCTAGCTCTTGTAATGTGGTGTTTGATGCTGGACACCACGCAGCTGACCCATATTCCAGGTGTGGTCGTATGCCCTGCTGGTAAATTTTACTAAGTATTTTCCCGCTGGCTCCCCATGTGGTTCCACTTAGTTTTCTCAGGATGGCTAACTTCCTCCTGGCCTTTGTTGCTGCCTTGTTGATGTGCTGCTTCCATGTCAGTCTATCATCGAATGTAACTCCGAGATAGGTGGGTTGTTTATCTTCTCTCAGGAGCTCTTCGTTTATCTTGATGACACCAGCTTTTTGTTTGGGAGAGAGGGTGAAGAGCGTAGTGCTGCACTTGTCTGTGTTGATGCTGACACACCATCTATTTGCCCATGAGGTTAAGGCATCTATAGCTCTTTGTAGCAGTTTGGTGGCCACTGTTGCATGCTCATCTGTGCACCATATTACCAGGTCATCAGCGTACATTGCCACTTTCATTCCATGTGGTAGTTCAGCAACCAGGTCGTTGATGTATACTAGGAAAAGTGTGGGGGACAGAACCCCTCCCTGAGTGATGCCATGATGCAGTAGAATTTTCTTACTCTTGAGGTCATCTAGTTGTACTCGCGCTCTTCTGTTATGCAAGTATGCTTTCACCCATTTGTACATCCTACCATTCACTCTACAGTTTCTCAGTTTCTTCAGAAGCCCTTCTTTCCAATTCTTGTCAAATGCTTTCCTTAGATCTATCCATGCTGCTAGTACCAGTTTCTTATCTTGGAACGCATCCTCAATCTCTTGGGAAAGGTAAGTTGCCTGATCTTTGGTAGAATAACACTGCCTAAAGCCCGCCTGCTGAGGTACAAGAAGGTTTTCACTTTCAAGGTACCACTGTAGCCTGAGGTTGATGATACGTTCCATTGTTTTGCAGAGGCAGCTTGTAAGGCTGATTGGTCTGTAGCTGGAGGCAGTGGAACTGTCTTTTCCTGGTTTTAAGAGTGGTATCATGATTGCTTCCCTCCAGGTCTGTGGAACTCTGCCTGAGTTCCAACAGATATTGAAGATCTGCAGCAGTTTTGTTTTTGCTGCAATTCCCAAGTTCTTAATCATTTCATTTGACACTCCATCAACTCCTGGTGACTTTTTCATTTTCAATTTGGATATTGCAAGCTCCAGTTCTCTGAATGTGATTGGTGCCTCCATAACTTCAGGTATGGTTCCATCTTGTCCTGTGTATTGTTGTTTCTCATGAGTCTCCTGTTGCTTCTCTGGGCTAACTTCGATGTTGTTGTCTTTAGCAAAGGAGTCTGCAAAGTGATCAGCTGCCTGTTTTCCCATGAGGATGTTTCCATCTTTGAGTTTCTCCCTGTACCTTCATCGTTAAGTTGTTTTACCAGCTTCCACAGTTTCCTTGTATCTCTCTCAAAGTTCAAGGACTCTGTTTTCTCCTTCCAGCTTCTTCGCCTGGCCTGCAACTTGGACCTTTGAAATTTGGCCTTAGCTTGCTGGTAGTTATTGTGGTGTTCTTGGCATTGACTGGTATCTGCCTGCTTTCAAGATGTTTCCACGTCGTTGTGCAGCTGCTCTAGTTCACTATTCCAATATGGTTTGTAGTTCTTACGAGCCCCTCTAGGTATTGTTTCACGAGCAGCCTGTAATATGCATCTGCTGAATTCATTGAATAGCTTATTAATGTCTTTGTCTACAGCCAGATCTCTAACCAGTATACTAGTACGATGCTGGTACATTGTCCAGTCTGCCTTCTTGTAGTTCCACCTAGAGAGAGTGCTGCTCTCCTTGACAAGTTCATTTTCCACAATTAGGAAGACTGGCCGGTGGTCACTGCCTCCAAGTTGTTTCCCTACAATACGTGTGGTGTTCCACTCCAGGCCGGGTGAGTGGAATGCCAGGTCTGGTGTAGAGGTGGTGTGCCATGATCTCGAGTAGAAGGTTGGTGGGTCGATTGGCTGGTTAATCAGGATAAGCACATTGTCATCCTGCCAGTTTTCAAGCTCCTCACCTCTCCTGTCCATGTGATCATAGCCCCAGCTCTGTGAGTGGCTGTTGAAGTCTCCGCATACAATCAGTCTTTCTTTTGCTGGGATTGTATCTAGTGCCAGTGGGCGGTCGCTCGGACAGTAGTAGTTGAGCAGGTGGAATTCTGAACTTTCTGTCCTGAGATGAAGCATCTGGTATTCCGCCCCCTCCATTTATGCTTCAAGCTGACATGCACTGATGTTATTCCTCACGAGTGTCAGTATTCCACCCTTTTGCCTGTCTATTCGGTCAGATCGGTAGCACTGGTAGCCTCTGATTTTGAAGGCTATGTCCTTGTTGAGGGGGTTTCTTGCAAGCAACATACATTTACTTGTTCTTCATTCAAGATATTTTCGAGCTCTAATTTTTGCTGTAGCCGTCTTTTTTACTATTGACGCCTTCAGCATTCCAGTGCATTATTTTAAATGGTCTTTTCTTTGCTTGGCCAGTAGCTCTATTCTCATGCCTCCTGGCTCCACGGGGCAATTGAGAAGGACCCCCAGTAGTAGGGGTTGGGCCCTTCCAAGGCAGATGGCCTGGCACTGCACCTGCCTGGGTGTCCATCACAGGGCGAGTGCCATAACATTTTGCAGATATAGGCATACTTCCATAGCGCATGTGCGTGGCATCCTGATTGCTGTGGTGCGCCTCTTGGCTGGTTGCCTCCGTCTTCAGCACCTTGACTTGCTAGGGCAGACTGGTCTTGCTCGAGTGTAGGAGGGCCTGGCCAGTCTTGGTTTTTCAGCCGCTGATGGCTGTATTTGAGCCCCATCTTGACGTCAAGGAGCTGGCCTTGATGGGGTCCATGTTCTATGACATGCCTACTTTAGATATATCTACAATGTGATTACAGTGTTACTGTGTAGTAGTAATATTTACTCATGCACATTGTACCAACAAAAATTGTAGAAATATAAGTATAATTGCTTGCCAGTTTTTCTTTCTATAATTCATACCTTAGATACATGTACATTTGAACACAATCTTCCTTGATAATGTCTCAGTAGTAATTTAAGCCCATGCACGCTATACAGTAAAATTACAGGTTCATGCCCTTTTATCTGAACACCCACCTGCGTGGAGGCATACCTAATGTCATTCTTATATGACCACCAGTTATGCACAGTACTATAATATACGTACAAATGTGGAAGTGAACCTCTGTCTGTGAGGCAAATTACATCCTCATTGACTCCTTAAATCATCCACACACTTTCAGGTATTCCCCCTGTGGTGAAACTTGTTGAGGACCCAGCATTGCATATGATTAAGATGGATATCTTGGAATGGAAATAGCAACACAAAAATTTAAAATTTACAAAAGATATAAAGTAACAGGTAAAACATCCATCTTTACAGCAGAATTAGTGGAAATCTTAAAAGCTTTAGAAATAGTTGCAGTTATATAGTGTTTAGGTATACAATTGCAGGCATCACTGAAATTGAGCAAAACTCATTTTATCAAAAACAAAGTTTGAATTTTACTGAAACAGTACTGTTACTCCACAGATCTATCAGGTAATGTCATGAGGTTCTTTTCTTGCAAAAAAGTTTTAGTCATGACAGGAAAAAATAATTATTAAAAATATAATATTTGTAATCATTTCAGGACTGTTTGGAGGGAAGTAATTCAGAAATAAATTGTTATTACTCATTTCTCACATCCATGGGAAGTAATCAAACAATAAAAATATTAATGAATATAAGTGATTAGCGACTGCATAAAAAAAAAACATTTTGCAACACCGTTTAAAATGATTAAATGTATTCTATTAGTTTCATAGTACGCAATACACCATGAACTATTAATATATCAGACAGAAACAAATACTTCTTAAATAACCTTATAGTTGCATAACTTTTAAATCATACCTAATGTCATATTAGGTATGATTTAAAAGTTATGCTGATCACCCGTTTGCCAGTCACTTCGATTACGGAAACAACAGCAAATGGATTGATTTGCCGTTGCCCTAAAGACGCCAATAGGCGTGATGGGAAACAATGGCAAAGAAAACCTATCTGCTGTTGCCCTAAGACGCCACTAGGCGTAATGGCCACTGACTGCTTTGACGGTCGGTGGCTAAGGACGGAAGAAGAAGATGCAATACACCATGAACTATTAATATATCAGACAGAAACAAATACTTCTTAAATAACCTTATAGTTGCATAACTTTTAAATCATACGTAATGTCATATTAGGTATGATTTAAAAGTTATGCAACTATAAGTTTGCTACAAAACATACAGAATTAAAATTTGTTATGCTTGTCATAATTATCTGAAGTTTTTACTATTATGTTTTATTCAATGAATTTCAGGTGACCATTCCTGTAGCCAGCGATCCCGCCTATACTCTAGTGTTGACATTCCAGATTTGAAAATTATGAACAGTTTCATAAAGAGTGAACCAGTGCAAAATGCCACATTCAATCAAGTGTTGCCAGAATTCACAGAAAAAATTGTGAGTGAAATGAAAGCTGATGTAAGTACGGCAGCTGCAACACTAAATACAGACAATAACATTGAATCAAGATTAAAAGAGGTACAATCACCGAATGTCACAGACTCTGAGATAATGACTGTAGACATAAATCTGACTCCTGAGATTGATACTGCAGTCTTACAAAATAAAAACTGCAGCAGGAAATCAACAATAGTCTATGATGATTGTACTCTCAACATTGGAAGTAGAGAAGGTTTTAAACTGTGTTGCAGTGAACTATCAGATGAAATAATAAGTACAAAAGAGAAACGTTTCAGCTGTTGTGTTTGTGGAGTACAGGTTAGCAAGAAAGGTGACCATAATGAACATGAACTTTCACATATGAGAGAAAAGTGTTATATAAGTAATGTTGGTAATGTAGAATTAGCTACAAAATCCAGTCTATGTCAACAAGAAAGAATACAAAAAGCACAGAAGCATTCTAAATATGAACTTATTGGTATGGGGGCTGCTCATTTTGGTTATCTAAAGGCACACTTAATGCAGCATAAAGAAGAACTACCTATCAAGTGTGATGGTCTTAGTAGGTTTTCTAGGACTGATCCAAAGAAACCCATAATGCAGCATAATAGTGAGACACACTACAAATATGATGTCAGTGGAGCAGAATTTTGTCAAAGTGATCACAAGGTGACAAATACAGATGCAGAAACTTACATGTGTGATGAACTTACAGGACAAAAACATCATTTAAAATGGCACAAAAGTCGACATACAGAAGAAAAGCTTTATAAGTGTGATGTTTGTGGAGTAGAATTTTCTCATAGTGGTCCTTTAAAGAGTCTCAAAAGGACACACACAGGAGAGAAACCTTATAAGTGTGATGTTTGTGGAGCAACATTTTCTCAAATTGGGACTTTAAAGAGTCACATATTGACACATACAGGAGAGAAACCTTATAAGTGTGATGTTTGTGGAGCAGAATTTTCTCGAAATGATCATTTAAAGAGTCACAAAATGACACACACAGAAGAAAAACCTTATAAGTGTGATGTTTGTGGAGCAGAATTTTCTTGGAATGGTAATTTAAAGATTCACAAAAGGACACACACAGGAGAGAAACCTTATAAGTGTGATGTTTGTGGAGCAGGATTTTCTCGTATTAGTGATTTAAAGAGTCACAAAAGGACACACACAGGAGAGAAACCTTATAAGTGTGATGTTTGTGGAGCAGGATTTTTTCGCAGTAGTGATTTAAAGAGTCACAAAATGACACACACAGGAGAGAAACCTTATAAGTGTGATGTTTGTGGAGCAACATTTTCTCAAATTGGGACTTTAAAGAGTCACATACTGACACACACAAAAGAGAAATCTTATAAGTGTGATGTTTGTGGAGCAGAATTTTCTCGAAATGATCATTTAAAGAGTCACAAAATGACACACACAGGAGAAAAACCTTATAAGTGTGATGTTTGTGGAGCAGAATTTTCTTGGAATGGTAGTTTAAAGATTCACAAAAGGACACACACAGGAGAGAAACCTTATAAGTGTGATGTTTGTGGAGCAAAATTTTCTCTAAATATTCATTTGAAGAGACACAAAAGGACACACACAGGAGAGAAACCTTATAAGTGTGATGTTTGTGAAGCAGCATTTTCTCAAAATGGTGCTTTAAAGAGTCACAATAGGACACACACGGGAGAAAAACCTTATAAGTGTGATGTTTGTGGAGCAGAATTTTCTCATAGTTGTGCTTTAAAGCGTCATAAAAGGACACACACAGGAGAGAAACCTTACAAGTGTGATGTTTGTGGAGCAGAATTTTCTCATAGTTGTGCTTTAAAGATTCATAAAAGGACACACACAGGAGAGAAACCTTACAAGTGTGATGTTTGTGGAGCAGGATTTTCTCATAGTGGTGCTTTAAAAAGTCACAAAATGACACACACAGGAGAGAAACCTTACAAGTGTGATGTTTGTGGAGCAGGATTTTCTCAAAGCTATGCTTTAAAGAGTCACAAAATGACACACACAAGAGAGAAACCTTACAAGTGTGATGTTTGTGGAGCAGGATTTTCTCAAAGCTATGCTTTAAAGAGTCACAAAAGGACACACACAGGAGAGAAACTTTATAAGTGTGATGTTTGTGGAGCAGAATTTTCTCAAAATCATCATTTAAAGATACACAAAAGGACACACACAGGAGAGAAACCTTATAAGTGTGATGTTTGTGGAGCAAAATTTTCTCTAAATATGAATTTGAAGAGACACAAAATGACACACACAGGAGAGAAACCTTATAAGTGTGATGTTTGTGGAGCAGAATTTTCTCTAAATGATGCTTTAAAGAGACACAAAATGACACACACAGGAGAGAAACCTTATAAGTGTGATGTTTGTGGAGCAGACTTTTCTCAAAATGGTCATTTAAAGATACACAAAATGAAACATACAGGAGAGAAACCTTATAAGTGTGATGTTTGTGGAGCAGAATTTTCTCAAAATGGTAATTTAAAGATACACAAAAGGACACACACAGGAGAGAAACCTTTTAAGTGTCATGTTTGTGGAGCAGAATTTTCTCAAAATGGTCATTTAAAGATACACAAAATGACACATATAGGAGAGAAACCTTATAAGTGTGATGTTTGTGGAGCAGAATTTTCTCAAAATGTTCTTTTAAAGATACACAAAAGGACACACACAGGAGAGAAACCTTATAAGTGTAATGTTTGTGGAGCAGAATTTTCTCAAAATGGTAATTTAAAGATACACAAAAGGACACACACAGGTGAGAAACCTTATAAGTGTGTTGTTTGTGGAGCAGAATTTTCTCATAATAGTTCTTCAAAGAGTCACAAAAGGACACACACTGGAGAGAAACCTTATAAGTGTGATGTTTGTGGAGCAGAATTTTGTCATAGTAGTGCTTTAAATAGTCACAAAAGTTCACACAAAGGAGAGAAACCTTATGTGTGATGTTTGTGGAGAAAAATTTTCTCAAAAAAAAATCTTTTGACGATACACAGACGGACACACACAGGAGAGAAACCTTATAAGTGTGATGTTTGTGGAGCAAAATTTTATCTAAATAATCATTTGAATAGACACAAAAAGACACACAGAAGAGAAACCTTTTAAGTGGGATGTATGTGGAGCAGATTTTTCTCAAAATAATCATTTAAGGAGTCACAAAATGACACACACAGGAGGGAAACCTTATAAGTGTGATGTTTGTGCAGCAGAATTTTCTCATAGTAGTTCTTTAAAGAATCACAAAAGGACATATACATAAGAGAAACCTTATAAGTGTTATGTTTGTGGAGCAGAATTTTCTCTTAGTGGTGGTTTAAAGATTCACAAAAGGACACACACAGGAGAGAAACCTTATGTGTGATGTTTGTGGAGAAAAACTTTCTCTAAAAAATCATATGAAGATACACAAAAGGACACAAACAGGAGAGATTCATTATGTGTGATGTTTGTAGAGCATAATTATCTCAAAATGATCATTTAAATAGTCACAAAATGACACACACAGGAGAGAAAACTTATGTGTGATGTTTTTGGAGCAGAATTTTCTCATAGTAAAGCTTTAAAGAGACACAGCCTAGGCCGGTCCCAAGCCAGGCTGAAAAAGGAAGAAGGCGGCCTGCATGGAATCCGCAAGAAGGCAGCCCCTCCACCGTGCAAAGGGACAACAGGCTAATCACCTGTTTGCTTTAACCTTTAGCACGCTGCCGTCGACATATGTCGACGAAGGCAACCTATGTTCTCCCAGCTGTTGTCAACATATGTCGACAGCGTTTATCATCGTTTTCTAGCACATGACTTGTGTACACGTGATTTTCAGCCCCGGATGTTAAGTTAAAACTTTATTTGCAAGAGAGTTAGCTTCCATTTCCGATTTTACAAAAGTGATGGGTGTATCCGCGTTTATTTTTTGTAAATTTTTTTAATCGAAATGAATCCGCATCGAACACGCAGCCATTTTTGCTATAATTTCATTGGATTCTGACGCCACGAGGTAAGGATGAAATTTTTGTCTTTATAAGCGCTGATATCGGTTCTCAGAATATGTTTGATGGCTGAGATGGAAACGAAAGTAGAATGGCTTTCCTTGTATGTATTTTTTTAGGGGTTAGGATTAAGTGTGTCGGAAAGGTTTAGGGTTGCGATCGAATATCACGGCTGACGAGAGCGTTTATTCCTTTGCTACTGATGATGGGTGTAACGAAAAGATCGTCATTTGATTTGTATTGGTCTATTGGTCAAATGACTTTCATTGAGATGCAAGGGAAATGGACTTTTCGTGTGTTGGTTATTTTTTTTTATTTTTTTTTTAATTTTAAAATTAAAAATTTTTTTTTTTTAATTTTTTTACATTTTTTTTCGTTTTTTTCATCTTTCCTTTCCTCTCTTCCTATCACATCTAACATGTACACAAACAAATTTTATATCATCAGATTCATCATTCATTTATTTATAAAAATTCCAAAAATTATAGCAATTGACCAAGAAACACAAAAATTATAGACATTACAAGTCACCCACTATAAAAACGGGACGCTGTGAAAAAGAATGCAGCTGTAGGCGACAATTTTTGCCAAAGAATGCAGCGTGCTAAAGGTTAAACCACAATTTCGCGAACTACAAGAGAGAAAACTGGACTGATTCTAAAGGCGATGAACTGGAATGGACTACGGACTATGACATGGAAATTTTAACACAAAAAGTATAAATGGGAAAGAAGATGAGCTGGTGGAAGTGATGAGGAAAGCAAAACTAGAAATCCTGGCAATAATGGAAACAAAGAAAAAGGGACAAGGAGTCATGGTTCTTGATGGCAACACGCTGCTCTACAGTGGTGTACCCACATTAGAAAGAGCTAAAGGGGACGGGGTTGCATTGTGGCCAAAAACTAAAAAGATATTAACAAGGGATGGAACTTTGTCTCGGAGCGCATTATGGGTGTAAAACTAAAAGAATGAGAAACCATAGTCAAACATGTCATAGTGTATGCTCTAAATGAGGATGAGAGAGCAGAGATCAAGGAGGAATTCTTTGAGCTGCTTCAAAGGACAGTGGATGACTGCCTAGATGAAATTATCATGCTCAGAGATTTCAGTGCCAGAGTTTGAAATGACCATGCTAGATGGGGTGGAGTTATCTGAAGATATGTAGAAGATACCCTCAATGACAATGGAAAGCAACTCCTTAGATTCTACAGTGAGCAGAATCTGATCATTACAAACACAAAGTTCCCCCATATGCGCATACATGCATACACTAGATGTGAACCAACAAGGAATGAGAAGTCGGTGATCGACTATGCCATTTAGGAGGAGCTCATTCAAGTCCGGAATGCTAGAGTCTGGAGGGGGCCAGAGATTGGAAGTGATCACTACCTGCTTACAGTGAAAAGAACAACTGAAAGAGTTGCTCAGCCTAGGAACTGCCCAACATCACGCAAGAAACTAAGCAAGTGAATGGGAGAAATGAGCATTAAGACCTACAAGTTGAGTGAGCCATAAATTAGGACCATATGTCAGGGGCTTATTGCTACAGTGTTAAGAAACACAGAAGAACAACCTGATTACTTGGAAACCCTTTGGCTTAAATTCAAGGACATCATAAAGACAGCTGCTGCAGACGCATGTGGTGGTCCGACTTGAAAACAGGAGAAAGAGGACACCTTGGTGGACAGAGGAAGTCAAAGAGAAAATAAGAGAGAAGAAAAAGGCATGAACGCATTACTTAAAAGCTAAAAACACAGCAGGATAAAAGAGAAATCTAGAGAATATATGATACTCAGAACAGTAGCAAAGAACAAGGTGCTAGCAGCAAAACAGAAGCCATCCTAGGAAGAATTTGGAGAAAAGCTAGAAAAAGATGCACAAGAAAACCAGAAACTGTTCTAAAAGACCCTAAAGAACATGAGGAAGGAAAAACAATGCCCTCTCAAATTTTTAAAGGACAAGCATGGCAAATTGCTTACTGCCCCAAAGGAAGTAATGGAAAGAATATTTCTCAGAACTCCTTGATGGTGAGCAATGTCAAGCATCAGAAATGATAACCACTAGGACAGAAGAGAAACCAATGATGGTGAAGACATGAAGATGGAAGAACTGAAGGCAGCACTAGAGAAAATCAAGATGGGCAAAGCAGCAGGGCATGATGGTATAAGACCAGAAATGGTTAAGTACATGGGAGCATCAGGCAACCTATTACTCTTAAGGGTCCTACAGGCAGCATGGTGCAACAAGACCATGCCAAAGGATTGGGAGATTGCCATCATAACACCGATTTTTAAAAACGGTTACAATCAACAATGTGGAAACCATAGAGGCATATCCCTTCTCAGTGTCCCTGGTAAAATCTGCTCTAGAATCCTAGAGCAGAGAATCAGATGCCTAGCTGAGCCACAGTTGGATGAGGTCCGGTGCAGATTCTGAGCAAACCCAAGTACTCAAGACCCAGTCTTCACACTCAGATAGCTGAGTAAAAAGGCCCTTAGTACTAGTGAGATCCATCTTTGTTTCATAGATCTGGAAAAGGCATCTGACAGGGTCCCATTGGAGCAAACTTTGGGACGTTTGGCAAGGAAGAACATTCTATCACCTTTGATTCATGCTATATAGAGCTTCTACAAGTCTTGCAGAAATTATATGAGGACAGCAAACCAAAAATCAGAAGAGTTCAGGACCATCACTGGTGTAAGACAACGTGATATTCTGTCACCATATCTTTTAATATTCCTTGTGGATGATGTCATCAAGACATGTAAGGAGAAGGCAGGAAATTATTCAGTGGGGTACTGGAAGATGAGACAGGTCTGTATTTCAGAGCTGGCATTTGCTGATAATGTTGCCTTGATTGCTAAATCAGAGGCACATCTTAATTCCAACCTGCAAGTCTGGAAAGAAGAGCTGGAGAAGGCAGGGATGGTCATAAGCAGCTCTAAAACAAAATCCAAGGTGATATCACGAGAAGAAAGAATGCATCAGATTAAGCAGGGAGAACAGGTCCTGGAGCAGGTCGACCACTTTAAATACACCGGAGCTATTATAGACCGACAGAGAGACATCAATGAAGAGTTGGCCATTCAAAAAGCAGCAGCTGGGAAACTTTTTCAGGCCATAAATCGAGGATTCCTCAGCAAGAGAAAGGTTGGTAAGAAAACGAAGATGGCTGTATAACACTCCACCTATGTCCCAGTCTTGCCAAATGGATAAGAGTCATGGGCAATGACTACAACCCATAAAAGCCAGATCCAAACCTCAGAAATAAGGTGTTGGAGGAAGGTGGTTGAAGTAACAAGAAGAGACATGGTCCGCAACCAGACGATACATCAAGGCCTAAAATGCCAACCCCTGCAGACCCAAGTAGAACAGTCCCAACTAAGATGGTTTGGCCATGTCTGCAGAATGGGAGAAGATCAGCTACCATGACAAGCATGGGAAACAAAGAGCCAGGGATCCAGACCCCCAGGATTACCCAGAGTCTACTGGGAAGACTACAATAGACAATCTTTGAAGGACCGAGGACTAGAATGGAATTAAGCCAGGAGGAAGACAGCCAATAAGATAGTCTGGCGCCCTCTCTTCCAAACCTCTACACCTCACGGTGAAGGGGAATGACTAAGTAAGTAAGTAAAGAGACACAAAAGGACACATAAACCGTATAAGTTTGAGATTTTTTTAATACACTACTCTAAGAAGGCATACAGAGGAAAATCCATATAGGTGTGATCTTTGTGGGGATGCATTTTCTCAGGCTACTCAAATAAAGAGACACGTGTTGAAACACATTGGAGAGATGTATAAATGTAATGCTAGTAGTATTAGGTTTTCTCAAGTCTTTATTCTAAAACAACACACAATTTACAAAACATACATGAGAGACAATTTGTAAGTGCATTGTTTGTGGTATTGAGTTTACTTGTCTGAATTCTAAAACTACACATCAGAGAAAATTTATGTGTTTACCTTATACAATTTGTAAGCATGATGTTTGTAATTCAAGTTTACTCATTCATTATTCTTCAGCCCCCTTTTCACAAAGTATCTTGATGGTTTAAATTTTTTGATCACTTCCTGTGAACTTCATTTTGCAAAGTGGTAGTGAAAAAAGTATTTTGTTGTGTAAATTGAAATCGCAACCAGATTTGTTGTTGTTTAATAGGGCTGCTGAGCTTCTCACTCTTTTGCAGCCAGTAACAAGTTCAACGCTCTTTGGTAACACTGAAGATCTAGGCTTTTCTTGTGGCTTTTCTACCATTCCGAAACATGTTGAGTTAAAGTCATCAGCTCCAGTTTCTCCAGCTTAGCTTGCATTTAAAGGATCATCACATAGGGGTCCCAAGCTAGGAGTAAGAAGTATGTGGCATACTGTTCATTCCCTGCCATCCAAGAAGGCTGTCCAACTATGTAGAGTTAAAATACTGTGCTCTGGTTCTGGGCACTCCCAAGGAAATGTCACGTCTTGCACAGAGCCACTTCTCAGTTCCCCTGCTTATCAGTGGTTCCATAGTGAGATTCTCCTACATGCAGCCAACCATGTCAAAGCTAAAGAATCACATCTGGGAATCAAAGCTTAGTGTGCAATGCTAAGTTCTCAACACATTTCACCACAGAGGGAATCCATGGAAGTGTGTGGATGATTTCAAGTGTCATTAAGGGTGTAATTAGCCTCACAGAGGTTCACTTCCACATGTGTATACTGCAGCATTGTGTATAGCTGGTGGTCAGTTAAAGATGACTCCAGATATGCCTCCATGCATCTCAGCAAGATAAATGTAATTTTTGTGGTGCTATATTTTGTGATATACTTAAGAGAGGTCTTATAAATGTGATTTTGTTTGTTGTAAAGTGTGGGCCTCTGCCTGTTAGCTAAGAACATATTCAGACATACAGAAAAGAAGCCATGTAATTATGATGTTTCTGATACAGTGTTTTCTATGGATGCTCAAATTGTGCCATTAAAAAGAAAAGTGCTATAAATATTTTATGTGTGCTACAACAGAAATGAAATCCAGTGGACTCTGACAAAGCAGTTGGACGATCTGGACTTTGCTGATGACTTGGCTCTTCTGTCCCATAACCGTAATCAGAAACAGGACAAATGGAAAACACTTGATGAGAGATCACAGCAATTGGGTCTTAAAATACATAGGGAAAAGACAAAAATAATGAGAATAAATGCAGGAAACGATAACAGGGTTGAACTTAAAATAACACCACTACAAGATGTGGAACCATACATATATCTTGTCAGAATTATAGACAAAGTTGGAGGGACAGACAGTGATATCAAAATAAGAATAAAAAAAGCAAGAGGAGCTTTCATTGCATTGGGAAATATATGGAGATCGAGAGAAATCAAATCCAACACGAAAATAAGAATCTTTAACTCAGATGTGAAGTCAGTACTACTATTATATGGCTCTGAAACATGAAGAACAACAAAGACAACAACCAAAAAGCTACAGACTTTCATAAATGGGTGCTTGCTTAGAATAGAAGGATTAAAATGGTATGACAAGGTTACCAATGTGGAACTGATGACAAGAACCAGACAAGTGCCAGTTGAACAAGAGATGAGGAGAAGATGATGACGATGGATAGGACACACACTGAGGAAGCTTGTTGATAGCATTACAAGGCAGTCCTTGTTCTGGAACCCCCAGGGCAGGAGAGGCAGATGTAGACCAAGAAGCACATGGAGAAGAGAGCGGGAAACAGAGGTGAAAATGATGAGGATAATGTGTAAAGAACTTGAGATGATGGCACGTGACAGGAGGACTTGACATGTGTTTGTTGAAGGCCTATGCTCCTTTGGGAGTGGAGAGTTATGAATGAATTATTTGTCAGTTCCCTAAGGAGCAGTGGGGCCTCAACAAATGTATGTCAAGCCTTGACTTCCTGTGTCATCTGTTAAATGTCTTACCATAACTCTTTCATGTCTGCCTCCAGTTCCCATCTCAAAGTATTTTATTGGTTTCGCTGCTTCTGTCTATCTCTCTAAAACTAAATAAATACATATACATGTGTGCACACACAAAATGGTACATATTACCACCTCAACAAAAATTAAAGATAGGAGCTACTGATGAGTGTAACAGTGGCACTGATAAAATACTATATATATATATATGTATGTATGTATCGCAAAAGAACAATTCAACGACTACAGCTGAGATTCAAAGATGTGTGCAAGAGAGACATGAGAGCACTGGACATAAATCTAACAGCCGGGGAGGATGAAGCTGCCAATCGCACCAAGTATCGATGTTTTCTGCGGCGCCACCTCAGATTGGGGGAAAAGAACCTAACATGATGAGCAGAAGAGAGGAGAAAACATTGAAAGGAACAGAAAGAAAATAAGCAGCCGGGGTGTGTCACCTCTGGTGCGCATTCCCATATTCAGTTATGACTGAAGGGGCTATTATTATAATATATATATATATATATATATATATATATATATATATATATATATATATATATATATATATATATATATATATATATATATATATATATATGTTATATGGTGCTAATATGTATCTGTTTGTTAACATGGTGCTGAATATCAAATTATCAAAGATAATGTGATGGTGGTGGGACACCATGATACAGACAAAAAAAGCTAGCGTTTAACTAAGAAATAATTTTGTCATCTCTATTCTTACAGCTTTCGAAATTGCAAATACATTCCAATATATATCACAAAATACAACTTAAGAATTGCTGGGCTAATTTTTATATGTTTTGTATTTAACATAGAGGCAGAAAAAAACTCCCCAGTTTCAGACTTGATCAAAATCTGATAAGAATGAAGGGCACTTGAGTGCTACTCAGTTGGGGCTGTATGTGTTTGTTTTAGAAAAACTCCATCAATTTATCTCATGTCTCATTTTTAACTGTCAGTATATTGTGAGCTGTTTTCATTTCCAAGTGAATTCATGCAACATGGATACTACATCTGCTGATCACAGTTCTCACTAGAATGTGTGCCTTTGTACCAAGTGTTTCTTTATTAACTAGTAGGCCTGTACATTGTCAACCCATGATGTATTTCCTTTAACAAACTGTAATATTAAATTAAATTTCTCATTTCTAGACTAACTAACTGAGACCTGAAAGACACAACACTGTATTAAGACAGTTTAATTTCAAAGTACTCTCAGGCTGTATTTTGTCTGTTATTTTAAAATGTTTATTTTAAGTAATGTTTTTTTTTTCTTTTTTACATTTTAAGCAGATGAAACAAATAATCTATTTCATAATATGCAGAAGTGTGTGTCATTTTTTCCCTTGAAGGTATCCGATTTGATCTATTAACTGCCATCTTAGCATAGAATATATCTCTATCTTCTGTCTCTTGTCTTGATGGTGCACTCTGATACTCTTTTCTGTCTATTGATTGATGTTAACTTCCCACTTATGGCACTGTCTTCCTCTACACTCAACTCTTCCCGGCTGCCAAGGTACAGTGTTCTAAACCAGTATCATCATGCTTATCTACCCAGCTGTAAATGAGCACCATAATGTGCTCTTGATTTACAGAAGGCAAAGGCAGCAGGGACAGGAACTGGTCAGCTAAATTCAAAGAGCTGGACCTAGTATGGTGAAGTCTCTAACACTCCACTCCCCTACAGCAGTATCTGCTATGGGTCTACTTTTACCTTTTGTGTTTTAGAACTTGTTAATCTGATTTTGATCTCATTTCTTCCTTTCATTATTACACATGTGTCCATGGGATGGGTGTTTACATGGAATGGATGTGTATATGGGATGGATGCATACATGGGATGGGTGTGTACATGGGATGGGTGTGTACATGAGATGGGGTGTACATGGTATGGGTGTTTGCATGGGATGGGTGTTTGCATGTGATGGGTGTGTACATTCAAACAATTATTTATGGTAATGGTTAGCCACCATATGGCCTGGTTGTGATCTCATTTTATCTGCTGTACAACTCAAATCATTTAGGGTGATGGCTAATTGTAAATTATGGTTAGGCTGTGCATATCCTTAAAATTTCTTAATTTAATTTTACTCTGGAAAATTACGATAGATTTTTTTGCATGTAAGTAAATATCTTCTTTTTACAGATTGTTATTGTATTTCAGTATGACTGTATGTAAGCTTAACAATTTTTTCTGTGTAATAAAATGTTGTACTTGTATGCAAAAAATGTAATTGTGTATATGTACATTCTTTCTAAGGAGTCCTTGGCTTTCAGTGGACAATCTAAGGGGTCAGTGGCCTTCAGCTGGACAATCTAAAGGGTCCTTGGCCTTCAGTGGACAACCTAAGGGGTCCTTCTTTACAGGGAGGGGGGGTACTGTTATGATTAAAATTCATAACAGGTTATAGCATAGTTCAGTGACGGCTCTATGTTTGTTTATTTGTACACGGGTCACTGGGAAAGACCTGTGAGCTACGTTAAGCCATCATGATTTGCTGGGTCTTGAGAGACAGGTGACTGGTTTATAGAGAAGGAGAGATCGATGTGTATTTAATGGGCTTTACAAGGATATATATATATATATATATCCACTGAATTCACATTGTCAGTATTATTTTTGGCACAAAATTCATTCTCTGTGTTTATGTTGGTATGCCTTCCAAGCTATCTGGCATGTCAGGTTTCACACCCACATTTAAGAAGCACTGCTGTACAGTTAATGGTTGATGCTTTATACTTTGTTGCTGTTAATTTTTTTTTTAAATTTTGAATTTGTGTATGACCAAAGTTTGTTTCATTTATTAGTTTTTGTTGATTGTGAACATTTATATTAACTAAATTATTTTAGTGGTTTGGTGTATACTAATAAACTGTATTACTAATGTTGCCACATGTTTTGAGAATTGATAGCTGCAGTGGACTTGTATGTGGTGTTTTAGTTTTATGTCATTCGTGTCTTTTTCATGTGTTCCTTGGTCTCCGTCTCTCACCTTAGGGATTACAGAACAAGGACTGCCTGGTAATGATGTCAAAAGATTTCATCTCAGTGTGTGTCCTATCCATCTCCAGTGTCATCTTATCTCTTGTTCCACTGGCACTTGTCTGGTTTTTATCATTTCCACATTAGTAATCTTATACCACTTCAATCCTTCTAATGTACGCAAGGACCCATTTATGAAAGTCTGTAGCTTTTTGGTTGTTGTTTTTGTTGTTCATGTTTCAGAGCCATACAATAGGACTGACTTGACATTTCAATTTGAAGATTTTGATTTTTGAGTCTGACTTGATTTCTTTTGAGCTCCATATGTGTATGTTGTTTACTCATCACATTTTAGTTAACAAACACTGTACCAGTATGTCTCCAAAATTCGTGTGGAACAAGGTAGATGTGGGGGGGGGGAGGGGGGGTGGGGGGAGTTGGGGGGGCAGAATGATAGTGCTTAATGGAGGGACGTCCTCGTTTGTCTTCAGACTTCCACATTAATGACTCGAATAAGGCCATAGTCAGCTCAAGGGCTCATGACATCTCCAAACAGTCTTTGGGGAATGAAGTAGGTTGTTGCCATATGCTACTCCATTGCTGTATGTTGGGCAGGACTTTAGAAGGTGTTTGGCTGTCATTGGGCTGGTGCCACAGATCTGTTGCACCTATTCTGTACTTGTGGTATAGATGGTATCTCAATCTGTTGTGTCCAGTGAATGGGCCGAAAAATGGTGACATAGTCTCTCCTAGATAGCTGATGATATGTATCATAGGGAAGGAAAATGGATGCAATAGCCAGGTAGCACTGGAAATTGCATCCTTGCAGCATGTAGAACCATACATATATCTTGGCAGCAGTGGAGACAAGACAAAGAGTTGGAGGAACAAATAATTATATCAAAAGGCCAGTGCTCTCAAAGCATTGGGCAGGATATGTGGAAGGTATTCCCAATATGCCTCAATGGGCGTGTAACAAGGTACTTTACCTACATTTTTTGTACTCTCGTTACTTAACCATGTTGTTTTTGAAGTTTGTTTTTTTTTTTTTACACGATGGAGTAGCCAACCCTTCCATAATCAACTCCTATGACATGCACGATAGGATGCAGTGTTCTTTTCTTTGCTGCCCTCTCAAGCCCTGGTGATATACATTGAGGAAGCCTGCTGATAGCATCACTTGGCAGTCATTGTTCTGGAACATACAAGGTTAAAGAGGTAGATGGACACTGAAAAAGACATAGAGAAAGGGAACTACTCTCTCTCAGGCATGACTTAAAAGGCGACTTAATATGGTTGTGCATAGGGCTGACTGCTGCAACAACTGGAGAGGAATTACTCTCCTCTCAGTTCCCAGTAAAATAGTACTAGTAGGCAGGATAATCATCCAGTGAATTTTAAAAGCAGTTGACCATAAACTGAGGAAAGAACAAGCGGGTTTTAGAAAGAACAGAAGATATGCAGATCTTATATTCACCCGCAGGAACATTATAGTGCGGTGCTCAAAATAGCAGAGACAAATATACATTAACTTTGTTGATTTTGAAAACGCTTTTGACAGTATTCACAGGGACAGCCTGTGGAAAATACTGAGGGCTTACGGAATTCCCAGCTGCATTGTTTCCATCATAAAAAGCTTCTATTCTAACTTTACATGCAGTGTTGGATTGAGCAACCTAACTTTCGAAGTGAAAACAGGAGTACGACAGGGATGCCACTTATCAACAACATTATTTTTGACAGGAATAGATTGCGTGATGCACCAGACAACAATGGACAGTCAAAGAGGAATTAGATGGACAAAGTTTACTATACTGGAAGACCTGGAATATGCAGATGACATTGCAGTACTTGCACATTCACATCAACATATCCAGGAAAAAACCGATAGACTGAATAAGTATAGCCAGCACTTTGATCTGAACATCAGTCTGAAAAAGACAGAGGTCATGACACTCAATGTGGGCAATCCTGAACCAATAACAATAAGGAAGCAGACGTTAGAACAGACAGAAACATTTACTTACCTAGGATGCATAGTAACACCAGATGGCGGAACAAGCAAGGACATTAACAACAGAATGAATAAAGCGAGAACAGCCTTTGCTATTCTCAACAACATCTGGAAGTCTTCCAAGTACAGCACAAACACCAAATTAAGACTGTATGAGAGCTGTGTACTTTCTGTGTGTAACCAGGAGAACATGTACACTATCATAGCTAGCAGACGCTGGAGTTGGGTTAACCACGTCCTCAGAAGGAACCATGATGTCATTACAAAAAAAGCTATTCCTAAGCGAAAGAGAGGCCAACCAAAAACAACTTGGCGGAGATCGATGGAAGCCAAGTTGCAAAGAATGAACCAGAGTTGGGCACTGTAAAAAGGATGGCCATCGACCGAACAAAGTGGAATCAATTTCTTGTTGCCCTACAAGACGCCACCATGCGTGATGGCCACTGACTGATTTGATGGTCGACGGCTGTGGATCACAGAACAATAGGGCTGACAATCTCAAAGTGTTGGAAGAATGAATAGAGGAAGTTGAGGGGAACTGCGGTGAGACGTGGAGTACAATGGATGGGTTTTAAAAAAAATCGAAAAAAGGTGATACGTCTTACGAGGACAAAAGACAAAGAAAATAGTCTACGTTACGGCCACAAGGCCTTCGTCAGGAAAAGAAAGAAAGTGAAGGTTAGATAGGACACAAAAGAACTTAAATAAATATAAAAATAAATAAAACCTAGGTACTTCCCTGAAGGCAAGGCACCGAAATCCTATCACTATCTGATGGACACATGGCTGAAAAGGAAGTGACTATCGCCACCGGATGTACACAATACATACTAAGAAACTAAAACTAAAAAACGAAACTGAACAATAAACTACCAAAACGTAATAAAAGTGGGGACTGGAAATAGAAGAGGACAGAATGAGTGGGAGATAAATAAATATAAAATAAAAAAATCAAGACAAATAGGAACCGTGTATATTCATACATATTATGGAGGATGGCATAAAAATAGAAGAATAGGATAAGAGTGGAAAGAGTCAAAATAGAGCAAGAGAGGAAAGGGTGACCTCAGACAAAGGTGTGGAAAATGTTGAGACCGGCTGGTTTTAGACACCCCATGCGGTGGATAAGACGGTTCTCAAGCTGTTCTCGGCTGGCAGTGTCAGAGGAGCAGGATTGGATTGCAGTGACCTGGATGTTGATGGGACCATGGTGGTCAGGACCATTGAAGTGTATGGCAACTGGTGTGGACTTTTGCTGAGAGATGTCATTTAAGTGCTTGCTAAATCTGTCCCCAAGTCATTTGCCTGTTTGGCCAATATAGATTTTGC